>MU182047.1:465984-507936 GCA_016904865.1 Pissodes strobi
AATATTATTTAATAAAACTGATGCTTTCAAAGAAATTCTGGCGTAAAGTTATATAGTGCAAATGTTTAATAAGTGTTAATTTCCTCAAATTCAAATTTAAACCCGAATTATTCAATTAGCATTATTGAAAATAATAATTTTACGGTCATGGCAACAAAACTTCCATAGTGTTGCCTGATTTTATAATTAGAAATATATTTAGATCAAAAGCCTCGAAGATTATTTAATAAAACAGACACTTTTAAAGAAATTCTGGCATTAAGTTATCTGGTGCAAATGCTTAATAAGCGCCAATTTCTTCAAATTCAAATACTTTAGCCCAAAGAAATCAATTAATATTATTCAAAATATTATTTTTACGGCCTTTACAACCAAACTTCTGCGGTGGTTCCTGATTTTAGAATTAGAAATATATTTAGGTCAAAAGCCTCGACTATTACTTGATAAAACTGATGCTTTAAAATGACATTCTGGTGTAAACGTATCTGGTGCAAATGCTTAATGAGTGTCAATTTCAGTAATTTCTTCAAATTCAAATAAGTAACTTGATCCAAAGAAAATAATTATTATTATTGAAAATATTATTTTAGAAATATATTTAATCAAATGCCTCGACTATTACTTAATAAAACTGAAGCGTTAAAATAAATTTTGAAGAAAGGTTATCTGACGCAAATGCTTAATAAGTGTCAATTTCCTCAAGTTCAAATAACTTAACCCAATGAAATCAGTTATTACTATTGAAGATATTATTTGTACGATCTTCACAACAAAACTTCTGCCGTGTTGCCTGATTTTAGACTTAGAAATATACTAAGATCAAAAGCCTCTAATATTAGTTAATAAAACTCGTGCTTTAAAAAAATTTTTGGAGTAAAGTTATCTGGTGCAAATATAAGTGTCAATTTCTTCAGCCCAAATAATTTAACCAAAAGAAATCAATTATTATTATTGAAAATATTAATTTTTGGCCTTGATACAAAATTTCCGCAGTTTTGCCTGATTATTTAATAAAACTGATTCATTAAAATTAATTCTGGCTTAAAGCTATCTAGTGCAAATGCTTAAAAAGTGTCGATTTCTTCAGTGCAAATAATTTAATCTAAAGAAATTAATTACTATTATTGAAAATATTATTTTAACGGCCTTCAACAAAACTTCCACAGTGTTGTCTGGTTTTAGACTTATAAATATATTTAGATCAAAAGCCCTGATATTATTTAATAAAACTGATGTTTTAAAAGGAATTCTGGCATAATGTTATCTGGTGTAAATGCTTAATAAGTGTCAATTTTTGCAAGTAAAAATACTTTATTCAAAACAAATCAATGATTATAATTGAAAATATTGCTTTTACGGCCTTCACAACAGAACTTATGCAGTGTTGCCTGGTTCTATAAATATATTAGGATCAGAAGCCTCGACATTATTTAATAAAACTGACGCTTTAAAAGAAATTCTGGTCTGAAGTTGTCTGGTGCAAATGCTTAGTAAGTGTCAATTTCTTCAAATTCAAATAAATTAACCGAAAGAAATCAATTATTATTACTGAAAATATTAATTTTTCCGCCTTGACAACAACACTTCCGCAGTATTGCCCGATTTTAGATTTAGAACTATATTTAGATCAAAAGCCCTGATATTATTTATTTTAATAAAACTGATGCTTTAAAAGGAATTCTGGCCTAAAGTTACCTGGTGCAAATACTTAATCTAAGTGTCAATTTTTGCAAATTGAAATAATTTATCCCAAGGAAATCAATTATTATTATTGAAAATACTATTTTTACAGCCTTCACAACAAATCTTCTGCAGTGTTGCCTGATTTTAGATTTAGATGTATATTTAGATCTAAAGCCTCGAATATTATATAATGAAACTGATGCTTCAAAAAAGTTCTGGCGTAAAGTTATCTGATGCAAATGTTTAATAAGTGTCAATTTCTTCAAGTTCAAATAATTTAACCCAAATATATCAATTATTATTAAAAATATTATTTTTACGGTTTTTACAACAAAACTTCTGAAGTGTTGCATGATTTTAAACTTAGAAATATACTAGATTCCAAGTCTCTAATATTAGTTAATAAAATTGATGCTTTAAAAGAAATTCTTGCGTCATGTTATCTGGTGCAAATGCTTAATAAGTGTCAATTTCTCCGAGTTCAAATGAATTAACCCAAAGAATTCAATTATTATAACTGAAAATATTAATTTTTCTGCCTTGACAACAAAACCTCCACAGTGTTGCCTGATCTTAGACTTAGAAATATATTTAGATCATAAACCCTAATATTAGTTAATAAAACTGATGCTTTAAAAGAAATTCTGGCTTAAAGTTATCTGGTGCAAATGCTTAATAACTGCCAATTTCGCCAAGTTCAAATAAATTAACCCAAAGAATTCATTTATTATTACTGAAAATATTAATTTTTCGACCTTGACAACAAAACTGGCGTAAAGTTATCGGGTGCAAATGCTCTTTCGTGTTCCGTACTAGCAAGCCTAGATGAGACATGTACGTTAGCATCCAAACAAAATATTTCCTAGAGAATAAAATATGAGTTAGTGCTTTTTCTATTTAAAGGGGGGAATAAAAATATGTTAATTTATATCTCACTTTCACTGCAATATCTGTATTTCAATCTATTTTGAATTACAACATAAGTACCTAATATAATCATAAGATCAAACGAACTTACATTAAGTGATGTTCGATCTTGATTATATGAAGGTCTCGTCGAAATAAATAAATCAGTAAGTAGTACCTCCGCCTCTGGCCGAAACATACACTTTCGGCCAGAGGCGGAGGTACTACATATTGATTTATTTATGAGACGAGACCGAATATAATTATTAGTTATAAGTTAATATTTTCGTAAGAGGTGATAAATATGATCATCCTTGGCCTTGGATTAGGAGAGGAGAACTCTTGAAATGACACGTTTGTATTATCAAGAATTTAATTTGCATTAATATAGCTGGATATGCAATAAAAGGATAAGAGACGCACGTGAATAAGTGCATATATTTTACGACGTGGAATTTTATTTTAACCGAATTAACTAAACTCACCATATTTCTGTTTAAGGCTTAATTTGCCATCTGACAGAGAGGAGACTCCTAGGTCCAGAATATTTGAGAAGGGTTCAGGAGATACGTACGTTTCTGAGTATCGCGTAAGTATTTTATTTCCTTTATTCCTTACTGGAACTTAATGATGATAATTATTTAAATAAGTCTACTTTAAGGAAAATGTTGGTACTTCACATAGTTTGGAAAACTAACGTTTCAGATTTAAAAAAATTCAAATTTAAAATCAAAAAGTAATTTATTAGTCAAAAAATTGACAAAGCATATGATATTTCAGTATATTTAAGATAAAAAAGAAGAGAAAGTAAATAATTGCCATTGACTTCTGGCATTAAACCTAAAACTAAGGGATAACGTAACAAGTGAAACAGGTAAAGTAATAAGCACATTACATTAAAGTTGCATAAATCAAATATGAGCACACAGCATAAAATATGGTAATAAAATGGCACTAGAAGTCAACATTCCCAATAGAATTTCTCCATACTACAATATGCTTTACTCATGAGCAATTTTTTAAGTAACCGGCGAAGACTCTTCAGGGAGTTGACCGTTCTCAGACTAGTTGGTAAATGACTAAACATCTTTCGACCCTTATGAATCAGGGACTTCTTTACCAAGGTATTTCTTGGAATATGCAGGGGCAAATTGAGAGCCTGACCCTGGAGCCAAACACTGTTTTTAAAAACCAGGGACGATGTCTCCAAGATAAAGTGAGATGTGAACCACGAGGTGAGGCCTACATTACCATCCAGGAGTATACCTACTACATCACACCTAAACCCAACACTGTGGGTTTTATTTAAGTTCAAACAAATGCTTCGAGTCGAACCATTCTTTAATAATTTACAGGTCACTTACTATGGTTCATTTTCGCTGCCCAACTACCCTATCCTGTTATAACATCGGCGTGGCGTCAGCAAAAGGTGAATTCACCTGAGATGCTTAGATAAACAAGACCGTTAATATAGAGAATAGGTCTTAAGATAGAGCAGCCCTGTGGAACTCCGCAGCTAATCCCTAATACAGATCTTATTTTTGAGTTGAAAATGAGCCAAGCCTCGGCAGCAGTTTTTCATGAACCACAAAATCGAATCCCTTGGGGGGCAAATCATAGAATATCGTCGTTGACATGCTTCCTTGGTTCACCCTCAATTATTAAACCGTATGGTTAGTGTTTCATATATCAATCATGATCACCAATCAGCCCTCGACATCCACTGCTGGGTATAGATCTACCTTGGCTTGCGTGGATCCATTTGTTTGCCAACAACATTTTCAATGAAGTATGTTGCTCCACTCCTTCTTCGTAATTCTTGCTTGTGACGGGATGTCTATATTTTGCCTTGTTTAATTCTGAGTTTTCTTGCGGATATTATGCTTAATGTCAGGATCTCCACTGACAGGACGCATTGTCTTCTTTTTTGCAAAAGGGAAGGTTACTCTCAAAAACGTGTTTCAGCCTTCCATAGGCTACCCATAGACCTTGTATAGTCTAAAGGGCAGCTATTCAATGCGTTCATTATAGGTTTTAGTCCGATGGTATCAAAAGACTTGTGGCAGTCTATAAATAGGTTTGTTTTATCTTCTTTTTTATGGAGCAGTATGGTGGCTACTTCGTGCCACTTGTTCGGAATGGTGAAGAGTTTCCGTATTTTCTGTAAGCCTTTATTGCTTCTGCAGTCACCTCATCCTTTCCAGGTGCTTTATTGTTTTTCATCTTTGACAGTGCTCCTTTGATTTTCTCGGGGCGTAATATCGGACATCTCTTTCGATCCTTGATTTACGAGACCTTGTTTTTTTGTTAGTGTGTCAATATTCAGAGGTTCTTGGTGGCGGCTTTTATATTGTTCGTGGTAAAATTCCTTCACAATGCTTAGAATTTCGTCTCAGCTTGAAGTTGCCTTGTTTGTTCTTTAGTGTGGCTATTTCGGTTTTCCCTTCAATAAGATGGTCTTTGTTCTGAATTACGCGATGGTGCTGCTTGTATTTCTTCTCATTTGACTTCGTTCGCGGATCAGATTTTTCGTGTTATGACTAATTTTCTCTTGACTTTGGATGTTGGAGCAAAGTGTGTCTTTGCTTTGCTTTAGCGTTTCTATTATGTTTGATCGATGTTTCTATCTGAGCAGTCCCTCTTTTTTAATATGTTGGTAACGAGAATTCCGAATCCTAGGGTGTCGCTTGGTATTCTCCTGTTCGTTTGTACATCTCTTTTAACAATTTATGTCTTTCCCTGCCCACTTCTATTTCAATCTACAGAGCACCATTCTGTGTTCGTTTCTGTCCTGCAGTTGCTTAGGACTGTTACGTCTTTTACGACTTGTTGTTTGTCAGTAATTATGAATTCGATCTGGTTTCTAGTTTTACCGTCTGGGCTCTTCCATGTCCATGTGGGTTTTTATAGTAGAAGCTGTTCATTAGGTACAAGTTATGTTGTAGTAGTAAGCCCAACTTTGTCTATCCTCGAGCGTGACTTCCTTCGGAACCGAAGTTTCCCATATAAGTCTCTGGTGCATCAATTTTGTGTGAATTTTGGCATTAAAGTCTCCGCAGATTATGATGGAGTACGTTTTTGTGTTGCTTAAGGGTAAGGCTATTTTTTAGAAAATATCTACTTCTTTGTCTGCGTGGGATGACGTTGATGCGTACACTTGTACAAATTCAATGCAATATTTTTCATTTACTTTCAGAACTAGGTAAGCCACTCTGGCGGAAATCATTTTAACGCTCAGGATTTTCCTCTTCAGTCGCTTTTAATGAGGAGGCCGAACCTACCCTTTGATTTAACGTATTTGTTACAATTTAATTCCATTTGTTACAAAAAAAGCCAAATAGGTTCGGAGCATGATAATTAAAATTTATTTCCGAGTGTAGTACTGGTTAAAAAGCGCAAAATAAAAGATTAGAAATTAAAAAAAAAACAATTATTATTCTATATGATTCTAACAAAAATAAGGGTTGAAATTTAATATTCTGTTGAACCTTCTTGGTGATAACTGCCCTTTAATCACCTTATGCTTCCTCCGAGCTTCCTGGAGAGTGGTGCTGAAACTTGCTGCAGTGCCTAGGACCTGTCCTGTGACGTCACTGGAAGCTGTCCTGGTAGTCCGATTGCGTGTGGACTCAGTAGCATGAAAAAAACAGTACAAGGCAGTTAAAGAATTCACCAAGAATGTTGTTACAACTCCGTTTCAATTTGGTAGAGAGCTTTGCTTGTCTAAGCTTTGTTTTTTAATACAAAACTTGGCAAGAGATAGCTAGAAATAATTTTTCTCAATTAACAATGCTAAAAAATGCCAAAACAAGCTGAAGGAAGGTTATGAGGCTTAGTTAAATATGCCTCCGACAATTTGCATAGAATTGTTTCTGTACACAACAATTAGGTAGTATGTTTTCAATTAAACAGATTACAGATAATAAATAAAATAAATAGCTATATAAGCTGAGAAATATAGTGATGAACAGTATTTCAATAAAAAACAATTACAATAATTAGGAAATAAAAAAAATGAAATCAATAAATTTAAACAGGTAATCAGAATTCAATTATTGCCTGAAAGCTACTTTTCAACTCAAAAATTTGTTTAATTCAAAATAAAGGTAACGACAAATTTAAACAGAAATAGAGAAATAAAACAAACAAACAATTATGATCTTGTACCGACCACGGTCGAGAAGGGCTTGAGAACGTGCTCTTTAAGTAACGAAGTGATGATAAAATGCTTATATGGGCCGAAAAACAACTAACTAAGCTTAACTCTGATTTCCTATATAACTCATAACACCCTATAACGATACCAGAGAAAATTAGACTGAGTCTCCCACACTCTAGACAGTTTTGGTTACTAATTTCTAAAAATGCTACCTCTAACTAGAACCTAAATAATCTGAACCCTATAGGCCACTTTGATCGATTCTTTAGTTGGGTTGCTAAACTCCATCCGAAATTCAGTAACCCTGCTTTTGTAGGATCAAGTCTTTTTTTTCTCTTATCCAAGAGCTTTAAGTTCCAAAAACCCACTAGCACACATGCCCTACAGACAAAAACATACCCACGGCAAAAGACAACGTGGTATGTGAAACGATAGTAGACAAATATCAGATATTCACGAGCTTATTTAACATACCCACGGCAAAAGACAACATGGTATATGAAACGATATTAGGCAGATACCAGAGATTTACAAGCTTAGCAGCCTTATTCTGTCTACAGACTTTCCGATATAGAAAACTGACGCAAAACAAATTAAAGAAAATATCGAGCCTGCCTTCTCAACCTCTCACACTGGTCGTCGGTACAAGATAGGTTTTAAAAATCCTGTCCTACCTTTCCATCACAGCCACATCTCAAAAAAAATTGCACAGACGCGCAGTCATCTCAAATGTTTCACCTTTTTCCACCGTACGAAGCGACCGATCTTTACGCATAAAATCTGAACTGCATATTTGAAATGATTTATCAATTTTAAATAATAGACATATTCTACTGCTGTATTTACATAGATTCAACCCATAATATTAATTTTCATTATATATTAACTAGATAATTATCGACTGATATATTTAAAAGACAAAAATTAGTTTTAAATGAACTTGATGGGCAACATAAGAATTCAGTATTTATTAATATTTTGGTACTATTTAATGCGGAATTTTCCACACTATTGCTACCAGATCGGTTCAGACAGTAATTCAAAATAGGTTGAAGATGAAAAGTTATTATTTCAAACCAAAAATAAATACAAGCGAACTCGGAACAACTTGATGTTACGGAATTGTTAAAATTACCGTAACATCTTCTCCTGCGTAATACAGAGTGGCCCGATCTTAACGTTAGCAGGTCTGCTAACTTCGTTGAGTCCAATGCCGTATCATTTGATCTTCCGTGCTTTGGTTTCTAATTCGCCTCGGACAGAACTGTTCTTGTGTTATATGTAATGAATGATCTTTAGTTTCTTTGTGTTTACTCTTTTTGATGTGTTTGCATTGATGGTAGGATGTTTGGCAATCTTTTACCTCCCCCAGAGTCCTTAATGCAGACCCTTTTCAGGGTATGGGCGTTGTCGTTTGGTAATCTACTCACCTGGGTTTCACTTTTATTTGTCTAAGAAATCGCCATGAAAAGGGTACTTAGCCAGGGTTGGTGAGTGTGTGGTTCCAGCCGCCCACTCTGGGTTAAACGCTGTATGCCGCCGCCCATTCTGAGTCAGATGCTTTGATGCATTTTCCTTTTTAATAATTGCTTTAATTTGCTAAAAAGATAAACTGGAAGATACTCAGGGTGTATAGGTTCGGAGCATGATAATGAAAATTTATTTCCCAGTGTAGTAGTGGTTAAAAAGCGCAAAATAAAAGATTAGAAAAAAAACAATTATTATTCTATATCCTTCTAACAAAAATAAGGGTTAAAATTTAATATTCTGTTGAACCTTCTTGGTGATAACTACCCTTTAATCACCTTATGCTTTCTCCGAGCTTCCTGGAGAGTGTTACTGAAACTTGCTGCAGTGCCTAGGACCTGTCCTGTGACGTCACTGGAAGCTGTCCTGGTAGTTCGAGTGCGTGTGGACTCAGTAGCATGAAAAAAAAATAGTACAAGGCAGTCAAAGATTTCACCAAGAATGTTGTTACAACTCCGTTTCAATTTGGCTGAGAGCTTTGCTTGTCTAAGCTTTGTTTTTTTAATATAAAAATTGGCAAAAGATAGCTAGAAATAATTTTTCTCAATTAACAATGCTAAAAAATGCCAAAACAAGCTGAAGGAAGGTTATGAGGATTAGTTAAATATGCCTCCGGCCAATTTGAACAGAACTGTTTCTGTACACAACAATTATTATGTTTCAATTAAACAGTTAACTGATTACAGATAATAAATAAAATAAATAGCTATTTAAGCTGGGAAATATGGTGATGAACAGTATTTCAATAAAAAAACAATTACAATAATTATGTAAGAAAAAAAACGAAATCAATAAATTTAAACAGGTAATCAGAAGTCAATTATTGCCTGAAAGCTACTTTTCAACTCAAAAATGTGTTTAATTCAAAATAAAGGTAATGATAAAATTAAACAGAAATGGAGAAATAAAACAAACAAACAATTATGATCTTGTACAGACCACGGTCGAGAAGGGCTTGAGAAGGTGCTCTTTAAATAACGAAGTGACGATAAAATGATTATATAGGCCGAAAAACAACTAACTAAGCTTAACGCTGATTCCCTATATAACTACTCATAACACCCGATAACGATACCAGAGAAAATTATACTGAGTCTCCCACACTATAGATAGTTTTGGTTATTAATTTCTAAAAATGCTACCTCTAACTAGAACCTAAATAATCTGAACCCTATAGGCCACTTTGATCGATTCTTTAGTTGGGTTGCTATACTCAAACCGAAATTCAATAACCCTGCTTTTGTAGGATCAAGTCCTTTTTTTTCTCTTATCCAAGAGCCTTAAGCTCCAAAAACCCACTATCACACATGCCCTACAGACAAAAACATACCCACGGCAAAAGATAACGTGGTATGTGAAACGATAGTAGACAAATATCAGATATTCACGAGCTTATTTAACATACCCACGGCAAAAGACAACGTGGTATGTGAAACGATATAAGCAGATACCAGAGATTTACAAGCTTAGCAGCTTTATTCTGTCTACAGACTTTCCGATATAGAAAACTGACGCAAAACAAATTAAAGAAAATGTCAAGCCTGCCTTCCCAACCTCTCACACTGGTCGTCGGTACAAGATAGGTTTTAAAAACCCTGTTCTACCTTTCCATCAGAACCACATCTCAAAAAAAATTGCACAGACGCGCAGTCGTCTCAAATGTTTCACCTTTTTCCACCGTACGAAGCGACCGATCTTTAAGCATAAAATTTGAACTGCATATTTGAAATTATTGAAATTATTTATCAATTTTAAATAATATATTCTACTGCTGTATTTACATAGATTCAACCCATAATATTAATTTTCATTATATATTAACTAGGTAATTATCGACTAATATATTTAAAAGACAAAAATTAGTTTTAAATGAACTTGATGGGCAACATAAGAATTCAGCATGATACAATAAACGTAAGGTATGATATCGCGCAGGCGACGATTCGTCTGTGACGTCATTGCGAGCTTTGTTTGGCGCTGCGCGCTGGCCGGCATTTACAACATGAACGAACGTGTGCTTTGCATTTGAGATTCCTATGTTTTAGATTTAAATTTTGTTGGCGTTACTGTTCCTTAGACGATGTTTGTTGGTATTTTTAATTAAAAAACGTTTAATTATGAGGTGTGCTGTGGACGGATGTAAGGTGGATAACCAAGGCAAAAACTTTGATAGGAATATAAGGTGTTTCACTTTTCCCAAAGACAAAATATGTGTAGTAAATGGGTTCACCTGTGTTTTCGCAAGGATAAATTTAATAAAACTTCTGCACGTATTTGCTCAAAACATTTTGAGAAAGATGACTATGTACCTTATCTCGAAGTCTACGATGGTAGCAACAAAAATTAAAAACAAAAGTTGTTCCTAGTAAAACGAACTTTACTTTTTTGTATTTTTCTAATCTTTACTTTTTTATATACAGGGTGGTCAAAGAGAGTTACACTTTTTTAAATGAAACAACCTATATTTTATTACATTTTTGGATTCTACTTAAAATTCTAAGCATATTAAATTTGATGTATGATGTTATACCTCTAGAGTTAGTAGTTTCACAGCTATAAACAGTTGAAAATGGGTACTGTGGCTTCTTTTCACATTGGTAGCAGGAAGACCATTAAAGATGGAGTAAAATTAATTCCACATTCCTATCTTAACTTTCCAAGAGCTATCTGATGGCGCTAACTGATGGTACCTACAGAGGTACCAGATTTGGTACCCATGGTACCACCTGCCAATGGCACCTACCGTGGTACCAGATTTGGTACCAATGGTACCACCTGCCAGTGGTACCTACCGATGTACCAGATTTTGTACCCATGGTACCACCGGCTAATTAGTACCGTCAGATAGCTCTTGAAAAGTTAAGATAGGAATGTGAAATTAATTTTACTCCATCTCTAATGGTCTTACTACCATCAGGATTTGATAAATTTAACAATTTCTAAAAAAAAAAAGATGACTAAAATTATTATTTAAGAAAAATTATTATTATCGATTTCCTTTTTTTGCTGTCGATTGGCCAATACTCAATAAACGTTTTTTAGATAAAAGTAAAAGTTTATTACGTTTCTCAAAAGATGCTGTTTTTAATACAACTATTTTGATTCATTCATCATAAAAGTTATGTTGAATATTATTTTTTTTATTAGTATTTTAATAGTATTAATATGTAATAATTAGTTTTTAATTTCACCCAGGACACAAATTTTCTTAAAAAATAGAGAAAATAGGTAAAACATAATGATTATGTGCCTATAAACGTATGCATTTCAATAGAAGCCAATCACGCAATTACGTCAATGCGCGGAGCGACCGAATTTGAGACGGTTAGGTATCATACCTTCCGTTTATTGTATCATGAGAATTCAGTATTTATTAATATTTTGGTACTATTTAATGCGGAATTTTCCACACTGTTTCTACCAGGTCGGTTCAGACAGTAATTCAAAATAGGTTGAAGATGAAAAATTATTATTTCAAACCAAAAATAAATACAAGCGAACTCGGAACAACCTGATTTTACGGAATTGTTAAAATTACCTGCGTAATACAGAGTGGCCCGATCTTAACGTTATCAGGTCTTCTGACTTCGTTGAGTCCAATGACGTATCATTTGATCTTCCGTGCTTTGGTTTCTAATTCGCCTCGGACGGAAGTGTTCTTGTGTTGTATGTAGTAATCTTTAGTTTCTTTGTGTTTGCTTTTTTTGATGTGTTTGCATTGATGGCAGGATGTTTGGCAATCTTTTACCTCCCCCAGAGTCCTTGAGGCAGAACCTTTTCAGGGTATGGGCGTTGTCGTTTGGTAATCTACCCACCTGGGATTCACTTTCATTTGTCTGAGAAATCGCCATGAAAGGGGTACTTAGCCAGGGTTGGTGAGTGTGTGGTTTCAGCCGTCCACTCTGGGTTAGACGCTGTTTGCCGCCGCCCATTCTAAGTCAGATGCTGCGGGAGAATTTTCGCTAGTTTTGGTCCATCCCGAGTAATACTTTTCCCCGGTACCATCTATGTCTGGGAGGAGTTCCCCATCCGCTGCTTGGGGAGGCGCCTGCTGGTAGACTAGCAACCCCACACGCAGTGCCGGATTTACAATAAAAGCGCCCCTAGGCACTTTTTTTCCAAGCGCCCCCAACAATTTTCGTATCGGTGTAAAAAAGGAAATAAGGTTAAGGTATTATCATAAAGCAAAAAAAATGCACATAATTTTTATTAAAAACATTGCTTGCCAACGTAACATAAAAATAGGTGTACTGAGTACTGCCAAAGTTTACAGAATTAAAAATATATTTTAAATTCTGTAAACTTTGGTACTGCATTATAAATACACTAATAATAATACTCTTAATACAAATAAAAGAACAAACAAAAAATCAAATGGGTTAACAGTTCATTAAAAAAAACCTAAACTTGAACAAGAAATATTTTATATTTTTTTCGACTCATTTTTTTTTGGCAAACTCCCATATTATTTCTTGGAAATCACCTTTATTAGTATCATGTCACTGTTAATAAAAAGCATTGCCAAGTTGGTTAGAATTTCTTGGCCAACCGAGTTCCGTAATTACGTTTCTGTTCGATTTAGTGTCGATAATGATCTTACTCCTGATGTATTTTTAATTGGTAGTGTTAAACAAAATTCCTGACACTATCCCGATATTTGGAAACATGGTTACCAAGTTTTTGTATTTAATAAATTTAAGATAGTGCTTGATATTGCTGATATCGTCAAATTCTTTAATAAAATATTTAAATTGTAGGATCTCCTCAATGAATGATTCATCTAAATCATGGGAATATAAATTTTGCAATAATTTTGAATTAGTGCGGATCTCCGCATCATCCATAGTTTTTATACTACTTTAAATCAACATTTTCAAGGAGTCCAGAATTTTATTATAAATGTTAATCCTAAGATCACTTTTTCCATCAAACGTGACATCTGCGCCACCGTCTTCATCAAATTGTGTTGTTCTTGTTTTTTCTTTCTTGGTCTTTTTTGTAATTTTCTTCTTTTCCCGCTCTTCATAAAAATTATAGTTATTCCTAATAGATCCAGAATAGCCTGTTAATGACTTATAGATTTCTACAGCGGTAGATAAATCTGTATCGACAATTTGGAGTGACTTGCTGGCTTGACGACATTTTTCCAACACGTCGCCGGACCAAGATGTAGTTAAAATTCGAATTTCTAATGAATTAAAATCCTTAAGTAGCCCCAGCTTTTGTTACCGGTTTTTCAGAGCTATTTTGGATATAGAGATGAAGATTTGTTAACTAATAAGGATTGCTATATTAGGCTGAGGCGTTAGGCAAATCTGTACGCGAACGCGAATATGTGCACATTTTATGCGCTATTTTGACGTCTTGAGTTTGGCGTATTATCTTTGTTTTTAGTAAATAATTGCAATCAGATTATACTTTATACAAATAAAATAAGAAATAATTATTTAATTATTATTGAAAAAAAAATGAAATTAAATTCAGGTCAAGTTATTTTATTTTGTTTTCCCCTTTTCTCAGGTATCAATTAATTAAAAAGCCAAAACGCTGGCTAACGCCGGCGCCCCTTTGGGATTTGGCGCCCCTAGGCAATTGCCTAGTGTGCCTAGTGGTAAATCCGGCCCTGCCCACACGGAGTTTCATATTTAACTTTTACTATTTATAGGAGCTTCTAAGTTCAAAAAGTTAAGATATTCTAAGATATTTGTCCACAAAATAATACTAAGAACATAAATTGGTGTCAACCCATTTAAGTCACATGCGATAAAGCAGATAATCAAAGTATTCAGATATTAGCATATTACCAACATATTTGAATTTTGATCCCTAGTTCTTTATGAGCATATAGGTATATCATTCGCCAAAATACTCTAAGTAACAATATTTAAAAATATGCTGTTCTCAAATTATTTCTACTAACGCATTTCATCTATTTTTCAAGAATTGCCATCCACTTCAAGGACGAGATATTCGCTATTTCAGACCGAATACGCACAGGAATCCACAAGGTAATATATATTTAAATTTAGATACAATTGCCTCGTATAATACTTGAATAAATAATACATTTCATTAACTCAGAACAAAATGAAAAGTTTATGAAAAGCTCATCACTTTTGTTCAATTGCAGGATATGAGAATAGACCGAAATACAGAAAATCGCATAAAGGAGTATCTTCTGAAGAGGTGGTGCTGTTATATTCGAAAGACGGCAAAGTTACAAAAACTGAGCCGATAAAACAAAGCGATTTTTTATATCCCACTAAAAAGAAAGTTAAACCAAGAGCCGCAGAACTCGTGGACCGAGCCAACCGTCTGGAAAGAAATCACTGGTAATTAAGTTTATCTTTCCTATTTGTTTTCTCTATAATTGGATAGCGCATCGAAAACTGCACCCCGATTTTCAGTCGGACCCGACGATTTTTGATTGTAGGCGGAAATATATTTCACTGATTTTTACTAAGTATCTTCAGCGGGGGGCAGAAATTTTAATAAAGTAGAAGGGTAGTGCGATATATTTTTTGAAGATCTCATGGAGCACTTTATGGTCCTAAAATTTTGCGTCAATAATTTCATTCTGAAGAAAATGAAAGCTTTTTCCCAAAAATTAAATCTTTTGGCGGATATTTAGGGAGATCAGTTAACCGACCCTTGTCAGCCGGCAATATTGATTGACTGGAATTGTTGAAAAATGCTGCTCATCCAGCCCTCGTAAAACTAATAGAAATTAAATTCTAATTTTATATGAAAGGTGTATTATTAAATATATCGTTATGTGGACATGTTGATTCAGACCATGTCTTAGCCTTAACTCGAGCTCTAGTGATGACATTCTCGTCCTATTTCATGATCAATTAGTGGAATTATCCCTTTCTGATATAAAACCTCAATTTTCATTTATCCGAGACAATTAACGCAGTTCATTAAAAATTGTTCGATATACAATATCTTCAATAAAATTAAACGAAAATTAAATTTATGATATTTCGGCATTTTATTATTTTAACGGGCAATTAACCAACCAACATGGATTATGGATCGACATAATAATAGTTCCCATAACGACCATTGTCATGTTCCTGTTTCCATTACTATTATTAGGCTGATATCAATTACATAAATTAATCGAATGTGGGCGTGTTAGACTAAAATTACGATAATTTAATTACTTATGTATTGTCGTCTCATATCTAGGATATCTAGTAATCATCCTAGCAATAAAATATATGTTATACTTCCGCAGTGATACTTGATAGGTTTGGGTTATATTTTTAGGCGTACAGGGTGGCCCAACGTAAACTCTACAACTCGATTTCGATGAGAATGTAGAAAAACGCTCGGAGCTGTCGATTTTTGATTAGAGGGGGAAATAGACATCACCTC
The DNA here is from genome assembly GCA_016904865.1 of Pissodes strobi. Classification (NCBI taxonomy): domain Eukaryota; kingdom Metazoa; phylum Arthropoda; class Insecta; order Coleoptera; family Curculionidae; genus Pissodes; species Pissodes strobi. Next base: position 481,643 of record MU182047.1, read on the forward strand.
TTTTTCTCTGCGTAGCTTCAACCCTCTAGGAGAGGACGGTTGTGTAATACTTTATGTTCTTAAACTTTTGCGTCAAAGTTTTTATTCATAACGAAATGAGAGTTCGTATAGTAAACGAGTTAATTGGAAAAAAAAAATGTTTATTTAAACATCAATTTTAATATTATCAGATTGGAATTTTAGTAGGGTTTATTCCTTTTTGTGTCCAATTATTCAATTCAACCTGATTTTTAAAGAACGTTGGATTTGTATCAAATCGATTGCTAGTTTTTAGTGAAATCAAAATGATTTACTCGATGATAGAAAGGGTGGAAAAGATCAAAGTTTTTTTTTGAACGAACGACATTCTGAAAAAAAAGTGGCCGATGTATTACAACTGGATACCAAATTTGCCGATACTGGATCAGTGGGAAATAAAAAGAGGTTGTATGAAAAGGTTGAAGGGTTGGCTATCTTAAGTCATATAGCCATAGATCCCATCGCCAATTCTTAGATGAAAACTTTTCCCAGATATAGATTATTAGAATGTGTCACATCGCGTGGCCTTTTCTATGGAATCATTTGCAGTCTGTTACCCAGTACCCAGCCTGAATCATTGGATGATTTGCGAAATCGTATCATTCATGAATGTCACCAGGTTACGTAACGTAAATCAACACTTTGAAAAAAATATATTTTCTTGCATTTAGCTAAATGGCTGTCATTTCCAGCATTTAAAACACTGCTCAAGAAAGTAAGTGAGGACTTTTTCGTATTTATCTTTAAAAAGAAAAAAGTTACAAATATAGAAACCTACTCTGTCTAGTTTTAGAGGTATTACTCCCGCCCATTCGATTCAGTAATACCTCACTTTTAAAAGTGATCAGATTCTTATTTTGACGTCTGTAGCTCTTGTAATTAATTAATCAATAATTAAAAACTTTTTTTCCCACATATTTTGACAAGCTTTCGTATCAGCAGCGGGATAATAGCAGCGACTTTAAAGTTGGAAGTTATTGCTTGCTTGATTGGTTATGGGCTTCGCGATTACGCATTTACCCAGCTACTGGTATATCCTAACTTCCGGACTACCTAGTAAAAGGCGTCTGATCTTCGTCATAATCCAATTAAATGAGCGACTGCTTGGGCTAAAATGAAAGTTACTATAAAACATACACAACAAACGATAAACTCTTCTCTCTCTCGGGCAAAGGGAGAACATTACACAATCAGAAATGTTCCCTCGGAACACAAGAATAAAAGAATGGGTGCAGACACTAAGCTAAAAGAAGAGAACAGGCTTTTACTATTTGTAAAACTAAAAAAAAAGTCGAATGATAAGAAAAAAATTGCCCAAAAAATCTTATTATGTAGGTGTATGTGACTGGATGTATGATATTTCTCACAGTTTAGTCTTGTTATACAAGAGATATCCCATTATGAGTCTCATAGATTTACTGTTGATGTTAGAAAGGAGGGATTTAACTTAAACCGGGGTGTCGATTCCTGCTTTTGTTAACTCCTGATACAAATCTCCGTCCATCACAGGACATTCAAAAAGGACATGTTGAAGATCTGCCGTGCCGGTATTGCGCTCACTATTTGGATTATTTATCACACCAATTTTGAATAGATGAGATGGGACAAGACAATGTCCAGTCCTCATTCGAATTATTGTGGTAATGTGCCTTCTGTCTACATATATTATATTTTTAAACCAATGGATTAATGGGAATTCCCTTTGCACCGAAGCGTCTGAGTGGAGATTTTCCATTCATAGTTCCATTGTTTTTGGGCATTTTGTTTAATATATGGCATTAAATCGTATTTGTCCAATTTGATATCTAGTGGAATACAGAGAGCTCTACCGATATTGGCAAGCTGACCTGCTATTTCATTTCCCTGAATGCCTGTATGATTTGGAATCCATGATAAAACAATATTAAAGTTATTACGATTTGCATCTAAGATTAATTGTTTACTTTTAAAATGATCCAGTTTAGGGGATATAGTATTTTTGTTGATCTTTTGAATAGCACTTACTGAGTCAGTAAAAATTAAAGCCCTGTTGATGTCTTTTTTCATGCATAGCCAAAGGGCTCTGTGAGTTGCTATAATTTCGGCAGTGCAGACCTGCATTTCAGATGGGAGACGTTCGGAGAACTTAAAATCCAAGGAAGGACAAAATACGCCATAGCCCACAGTATTAAACTTGATATCCTTTGAAGCGTCAATAAATATCCATGTATGAGCTAGAGCTGTACAGTTTGCTTTTTCTACAAACTCCTTACTTTTTTTATGGCAGTGGCACACACACTAAAAGGAGACCCTATGGCCCTCGACGAGCGGTATGTGTGCGAAGATGTGGATTGACACGGCTCTTGAATATTTGTAAGTTGTAATTAGTGGGAAACAGATGTCCTGGGAGTGAGTTCCAGAGTGATGCAGTGCGCCAGACAAAGGAGTTCTTGTAAAGCGATGTTCTAGGTGTTTCCAGTTGTACGACGAACTGGTGCGCTCTTGCCGTCTGTCGTGCCTGTCTGACAGGAGCTGCCAGGGGCGGGATGAGGCGGACCAAATCCTTGGAACATCTGCCGTGAAAGTATCTATAAAACAGAGATATCTCGGCTACATGTCTGCGGTGTTCCAGACTATCTAGATTCCGGGTCAACTCCGGGTCGCCGACGAGACGCACAGCTCTCTTCTGAATGGAATCCAGCAGCTTTAGGGTGTGCTTTGGTGTGGCACCCCAGATATGTGAGCAATATTCTAAGCACGGTCTTATTTGCGCTTTGTAGAGCAAGAGCAACTGCTGCGGTGTATAGAGTTTTTTGTTGCGAAATAGCGCACCAAGCTTCTGGGAGGCTGATTTTGCGATGTTAGCAACGTGGTCATGCCAGGACATATTGCTGTTGACCGAGATACCCAGCAGTCCGATTGACGAGGATGAAGGAATGGTCGACCCTGCCATAATGATGTCAGGGCCCGCTGTATTGGCTCCCTTAGTAAACGTGGCTGCTTGGGTCTTTGCTGCATTGAACTGAACCAAATTTTGGTCGCCCCAGGTTTTAGCTTTCTCCAGGTCTTGATTAATTGCTGTAATCTGCTCGTGTCTGCGGTGATGAGTCTCAGTCGCTGGTAAGGGTTTTTCTGATCTAAAGTGGGAGACAAGGGTACTGTCATCTGCAAAACTGTAAATAGGATTATTTGTTTCGATCAGCAGGTCATTAATATAGATGAGGAACAGGGTTGGTGAAAGTATTGCGCCCTGAGGCACGCCCGCGTTGATGGTGAATGTGTCCGAGATGTGTCCATCGACTGCAACGTGCAGAGATCGGCTCTTAAAGAAACTGGAAAGCCAGCTGCAAAGAGAGGCTGGGAGTCCGAACGGCGGCAGTTTGTTGAGCAGTCCGTCATGCCAAACTCTGTCGAATGCCTTTGAAATATCAAACGCAATCGCTCGAGACTCTCCGTAGTTCTCAATTGCCCTACTCCATATATGAGTGATATAGGCCAATATATCTCCTGTCGATCTCTCTTTGCGAAAGCCGTATTGATTATCGCTGATTATTTTGTTGTTCTCGGGGTACTTGAGTAGTTGCTGATTGACTACACGTTCCATAACTTTTGGAGATTATTGGAAGCAAGGCAATTGGACGTTAGTTTGAGGGCGTGGTTTCCTTGCCTTTTTTTGGAACAGGTTGCACTCGAGCGACTTTCCAAGACGATGGGTAAATCCCTTTTCCGTAAGACAGAGAAAAAAGCCTGGAAAAAACGGGTGTTAGTTCGTTGGCGCAGTTCTTTAGCACGATGGCAGGTATTCCGTCCGGTCCTGATGCCTTTTGCGTATCTAGATTTTTAAGGATTTTACGAATATCACGGTGATGAAATTTGACTTCTGCCATGGTAGTGTTGATGTTCGATATGGTGGGGAGAGTCTTGCCCAGTTTGCAGAATTGTAATGCCAGATTTTGCGAGGCAATGGTGGATCCTTCTGTATGAGTGGCAATTCACAATCCGTTGTTATAAGTTTGTGGTCGGAAGTACCTAATGGTGGACCAACTGTAACTATGTACTGGTCAGGATTGGTGGTTAGAAAAAGATCCAGGAGGGCGGCGAATTCGCCCCTCTCTGAGATTCCAGTTGGTTCGTTTACAATTTGAGTAAGCCCGCAGCTGATGGCGAATGCTTCAGCCTCTCTATCTTCGTTGTCGGTCTTGTTGTGATGTTTGAGTCATTTGGTGTTGTGAGCATTGAAGTCTCCCAGAACGATTATCTCTGAACTGGGGTGATCAACCTGTATTGAGTCAAAAGTGGTAGCTAGTGTTGAAAAAAAGCTTTGGTAGGCTCTATCACTCGGAGGGCGATAGAGACAACATATAAACTTGGTTAATCCCTTGGCGGTGAACTTGAGCCACATGACGTCTAGGTTGTTCGGTTCGATTGTTTCCTCACGGTGACATGAAAGGACGCTTCGGACAAAAAGGCATATTCCGAACTTATGTCTAAATCGGGTAAGTCTTAACCAGGATAAGGATAGTTCACTGTTGCTGTTGTAGAACATACTTGTGTTTCTGTAAGGGCTAATATGTGTGGTCTATTTGCTTGTAGATGTTGGTGTACCGAATTTATGTTTGTATTTAGGCCTCTTATGTTGCAGAAATCAATTCTAAATTGGTTCGGTATCTTTGCTGTCTGTGAAATGCGGAATGAAGAGCTTCCAAGGCCATCCAGCGCCCGGAGATCCGAATGGCCGGGGAGTTTACCTCCGGAATAATTTGATCCTTTAAGCACCATCATGTCCATATTATTATATTCCTACTGTGGAACCCGGAACCATCAGCGCGGAAACGGAACGTGATTCGGGAAAACCACTTTGCGCCTCCCAGTTGTAGTGGGGTGGTCTTTCACCGGACGATGCGAGTAGGCGTATGCATCTACCACCTAGGGCCGCTTCCACTGGATGCATTGGCCTCAGACTCTTTCCTTTGGTGGTCCCTAGTCTGACAGGGGTAAAAATAGGGTTTGTTGGGTCACTCCCTAGTGATCACTCCAGACTTTGTACTTTGGTGTTCTCCAGCCTGGAGGAGGACGATGGGATTTGATGGGCCACATCCCGTGGCAACTCGGATTGGCGGGGGCGTCGCTCCCCGTAATCAAACTGCTCTCACCAGTTTGACGTCCCTGCCAGCTAATACAATGCAGCCCCTCTTGTCACAAACTGTCATTGATGAGCTCAAGACTTTGTACATCGGTGTTCTCCAGCCTGGAGGAGGACGATGGAATTTGATGGGCCACATTTCCTTGCAGATTCCAGATTTTTCCAGTCCCAGGTCTACAATCGAAATTTTGGTTAGTTGATTTAAAAAATGTATTTAAAACATGGAAGCACTTCATTGATTTCCAACTGTTCTCTATAACCTAGTAGTTCCTTGAAAGCCTGAATTAGGTAAGGAGGATCTTTCCTCCTCCAGTACTTATTTGTCACATCATCCATCGTAGACACTATTGTTGTAGTTGATCAATTATTGGGTTATTTGCTAATGCAAAATTTTTAACGATGAATTTTTGAGATAGCATGAAAATAACACTAATTCTCAATACCGTCAAATCCTTGAATTAATGATTTCGATACACAATACATCGAAAACAAAAGTATTTGACTAGATGTAATGACGTCACTACAATTTTAATATTAGCTAGTAGGCCTTTCGGTAGAAGTTGATGGTTGAATTGAAGGGTTATAAATACAATAAAAATTTGTCCCCCTATATTCATTTTTGGCTTGATGTACCAAACGCACCAGTTCCTGAAAAAGAGTCCGAGCGATTTTCAGAATTTCATTTTAAATCGAGGAGCAATGTTTTCGTCGGGTAACCCTGTATAATCTCTACTGTTACGAAATTAAAAATTTTGATTGATCTTGAATTTATAAACAAGTATTTTCTAGTATGCTTTTACTTTTGCCAAGAATTTTGCCAAAACTTTGTTTAAATAATATTTACTCTTCGAATCACATAAAATGTATCCTTTTTAACTTTTAACGATTTCCAATTATATTGTTAAAAAAATAATTAATACCTGTACAATATTAAAACGATTTGGAAAAACTATATATCTTGTTTGGATCAAGGCTCATATTTGTATAACAGATAACGAAATTGTAGATAAACGAGCTAAAGGTGCGACAAACATCCTAAGTTTTGTAGCAAATTATAAAAGATCATACTCTGATTATCTTAATCTATCAAAATCACAGTTATACCAAAATTGGCAGGAGAGCTTTAACCTTGCTAACAAAGGATACGTATACAAAAACATGTTTCCAAAAATTAATAAAAAGGCTTGGTTTGGTGCAATATCAAACCGAAGTTTTATAAGAACTATCTCCCGGATTCGTTGTCGTGATGCATTATGTCCTAAGTATAAAAATAAATTAGGTTTACAGAAGGGTAAGAATTGCGAATGTGGAGATGTCGGAGATTTGGAGCACAGTATCTTGGGATGTTTGTCTCATGCACAGAGCCTATATTTATTGTACAATAGTTTAAATGATGTTGTTCTTCCATTCAACCTAAAATCTCTTATTATGACAAATAACATAAGTATATACAGTGCCCTAAATAAATTTATATTGGATGTCAAATTGATTTATAAAATCAAATAAATAAAAACATAAAACTTTCGAAAACTAAAATAATGAAAGCATATATAAAACAATAATAAAAAAGTGGTAAAAAATAGAAAAAAAAACAAACAAAAAGAAAAAACAAAAAAAAAAGACACAAAAAGGCAAAAAAAGCATGTATTAGAAATTAGATAATTAGGTATATTCTAGTTTATAGAAGACATAATATTAGGTATATCGTAATTTATATAAGTCATATTACTGTTCAATCTCCGTACATTTTTGGCCGATTGCTGTCATTATAAATAAAGAGAGATACTGTCCACTTGGTTTTAACCAGAGCCATAAAACACAAAAAAAAGTTATACAAAATTCTAAATTAAGTATTTTTATGGAAATTAGTGTTAATCGAAAATGGAATAAGTCATAAGTTTATATCCTTTATGCAGGAAACCGTTGGTAATTTTACTATGAATTATTTCTACGCTTCGTACGAATTTATATAAGTTAAATAAATTTTGTTCGATTTTAGCTTTCAATCTGAAACCTTTGACTCAAGAAATAGTTTTCCATTTGAAATTACTTCAAGTGGAAAGCTTAAAGTAGAATCATCGCAGGTAAGCATTTCCATACGTTATTGTCCGATTGTCCAAACATTTTAATATGGGATAGTTTCAATTCAATACCAGCTCTAAAGAGTCAATAATTCATAATCGAGGTTTTTAACCTAACTCAGGGGCTTCTGCTTCATATTCAGTCGAGTTAACGCGCGTTTTGTACCGGCTCCGTTGTCGCCATTTTGGGTGAACACGTGGCTATCGTTCAGTGACCGTTGTTTCTCCCCTAAGAAGAATGTGAAGTCCTAGCCAGAAGAAATCCCCATTCACGCTGGTATCCAGGTCGGGGGAACCGGTTGTTTCTGTGGGATAATTTCTGTCTGTGCCTGCAAAGAGTCAGCTCACAGCTACAACTTTGCGTGCACGACACCTTGACGGGTCAAAAAATATAGTGCCACCGATCCAAAATTCCTTTCAGCTTGTTATACTGCAAGAGGGGGTGAAATGCAACAGAGAATAATGACTAAAGTCAGATGTCCCTAGTTCGGCGATCCAAAGCATCTTAAACCAAGTTTCTGGGTGAATGTCGGCCAGCAATGCCCACACGTAAAATCAGCAGCAGTTAACCTAAATTATTTTTATAATGGTTTTTATGGTTAAACATGTTGGTGGTCGTAATGGAATAAAGTAGCTTGCTCTCAAAGTTGCCTTCATGTCATAGCAATTTGATAATCTTTAGTTAGTTCAAATGTCGTATTAAATAATGCAGTTTAACTAGAAGATTTTGCAAAAAGATTATGAAAAATGAAGTATCAATCAATTTATAGATGAACAATTAGTCAGCATCAAGATCAAATCGTATAGAAACATGCACTAAAATATTAAAGTCAGAGATGTAATGCATATCAAAACTAATCAGGAAAGGAATGGTAGATTGAAACAAAAAACTAGAAACCAGTGTACTAGTGTCAGGAAAAGATAATCACAAGAAATTGTATAAAATACTGTTTAAAACAACAATTACCATGTCTATATCGCACCAGTGGCTCCGGGAATATCTGGTCGCTAGTAAAGATAGTAAGTAATAACTTTACAAAAACGTCTAACCCACCCTTGACAGACAAGCGCGGAGGCAAGGCTCTCCCCGCCATATAAACATCAACACTACCATCGCAGAAGGTAAGTTTCGTCACCGTGATATTCTTAAAATCCTCAAACAGCTAGATACGCAAAAAGCATCAGGACCAGACGGAATACTTGCCATCGTGTTAAGGAACTGCGCCAACGAACTAACAACCATTTTTTCCAAGTTGTTTTCTCTGTCTTGCCAAAAAAGGGTCTATCCATCTTCTTGGAAAGTCGCTCTAGTGCAACCTGTTCCAAAAAAAAAAGCCAAGGAATCCACACACCCACAAACTATCGCCCAATTGCCTTGCTCCCAATAATCTCCAAAGGCATATAACGTGTAGTCAATCAGCAACTACTCAAGTACTTCGAGACCAATAGAATAATTAGCGATATCCAATAGGGTTTTTGCAAAGAGAGATAGACAGAAGACATATATCTCACTCGTGTATGGAGTGGGGCAATTGAGAACTACGGAGAAACTCGACCGATTGCGTTGGATATATAGAAGGCATTCGACAGAGTTTGGCATAAGGGACTTCTCAACAAACTTCCGTCCTTCGGAGTTCCAACGTATCTCTGTAGCAGTTCCCTTAAAAGTCAATCTCTGTACGTTGCAGTTGATGGACACATCTCAAACACATTCACCATTAATGTAGGCGTGACTCATGGCGCAATACTTTTACCAACTTTGTTCCTCATCTATATTAATGACCTGCTGACCGAAACCAACAATGTTATTTACTGTTTTGCAGATGACAGTACACTTGTCTCCCAATTTCGATCAGAAAAACCGTTACCAGCGACTGAGACTTATCATCGCAGACAGGAGCAGTTTACAGCAATTAATCAAGATCTGGCGAAAGTTTGAACTTGGGGCGACAGAAATTTGGTCCAATTCAGCAAAAACCCAACCAGCCACGTTTGTCAAGAAAGTTAATACGTCGGGTCCTGACATCATTATTGCAGGTTCGGATATCCTTTCTTCCTCGTCAATCGGATTACTAGGTGTCTCGGTCAACAGCACTATGTCTCGGCATGGCATGACCACATTGCTAACATCGGAAAATCAGCCTCGCAGAAGCTTGGTGCGCTATTTCCTCACACGAAATTGTATACACCGCAGCAGCTGCTCTTGCTCTACAAAGCGCAAATACGACCGTGCTTTGAATATGGCTCAAACATTGGGGGTGCCACACCGAAGCACACCTGAAAGCTGCTGGATTTCATTCAAAAGAGAGCTGTGCGTCTCGTCGGCAACCCGGAATTGACCCGAGATTTGGATAGTCTGGAACATCACAGTCATGTGGCCGAGATCGCCCTGCTTTACAGATATTTTCACGGCAGATGTTCCTAGGATTTTGCCCACCTCATACCGTCCCCAGCAAGGCTTGTAAGACAGTCACGACCGACGTCAAACGTTGTTCGTTTAACAACACCTAGAACATCGTTTTACAAGGACTCTTTTGTCTGGCGCACTGCATCACTGTGGAACTGACTCCCAGGACATTTTATTTCCCACTAATTACAACTTACAGCTATTCAAGAACTATTAAATAGGCAACCAAACTCTCTCTTTACAACTGGTTAATATTTGTACCTACTTTTTAATTCTTTCGGGTACTTTGTCCGATCAAATTAAATGTCTAAAATCAAAAAGAAAAAATTAAACAACGAAGCTTATTATTTATAAGAATTCGGAAAAGATCATGAAATCAATATAATACAGAAAAAATAAAACATCTGAAACATAAAGCATAATAAATATTAGCGAGCAAAAATGCGAAAACATATCAGATTTAAAGAAAAACAGAAACTTAGAAATAAGTGTCCCAATTTTCAGGAGAAGTAAAATAGAGAAAAATCGTTAAAAAGAAAACCTCATTACAACAATAATATATGAAGTACTAAAATATAGTCAAAACCGAAATTTGGAAATCAGTGTTCCAATTTTCACCAAAAGCAAAATAGGAAAAATTGTCAAAAAGGAAACGCCATTATAAAAAAAAATTAATGAAATACCAAATATAGTCAAAACTTTGTACACAGATCAACATTAAACAAATATATTTTGAGATTATCTAAGAAATATATAAGAAAAAAATAAGCCATGTCGAAATCAAATTTTCTTTATTGGCACAAGTGCTAAGACATTAAAGTCAGAAATGCAAAGCATTAAATAAAGTCAACCAGCAAAATGCAAAAGCATGTCAGACTAAAAACAAAAAGAAATTTAAAAATCAGTTTTCACGAAAGGCAAAGAGATACCGCTAGGAACGAATAATCAAAAAAGAGACAATATTACCAAAAATATACTTAAATCTTATAGAAAGATCAGCATGGAGGAAATATGTTTTGGAATTATCTAAGAAACATATGAGACTTATCACTCACAAAATGGAATCTTATTCTCTCGCTTTATACACACACCGCCAAAATTCTTGGACTCCCTTATGTTTGTCAAAATGAGACACTATTATTATAAGTTAAGAAGTGTATTACAAAGCACATTTAATTTGGTTATGTATCCCATACAATTTGGCTGAATTAAACTTTAACTCAACAAGAAAAAAAATACAAACGCAAAATAGTGCATAATAAAATGATTACCAGAATTTCAAATGTAAGAAAACCACTTTATAGTGAAATAAAAAATGCATTAATATTTGACGTGTCCTCCCCTGTTCTGTAGTAAGGTGTTAACTCGCCTGTCAATGAAAACAATAAAGGCGTTAATGGTCCAACGAAATCATATATGTGCTCAGTGGGATTCATGTCTGGCGAATTTGCTGGCCACGGTAATCTTTGAATATTCTGAATCTCTAGTGCATTTTGTACCCTTCTCGTGCGATGGGGCCTAGCATTGTCATCCATGAAAATGAAATTGGCTCCAAGAGGACAAGTAATGGGTTCAATAATGTTTCGAACATATGTATCTACCGGGAATAACCTGCGCACGACGACCATGCATTATGCCGCCCCAAAACATTACTGTTCCTTCTTGGTATGGAACGACTTCTCTGAAAAAAGATAATCTTTCTGGTCGCCCTGGCCCACTCCAAACTCTGTGTCGCCGACCATCACTAAGTAAACCAAATCTGGTTTCGTCCGAAAAAAGGACATCTCGCCACTGCACTGAGCTAAACGTCAGTCTCTGTGTTCCTGTGCCCACTGTAGACGAGCGGCTATATGTCTGAGAAGTAACCTGGATACTCTTAATAGTCTCATAGATCGCAAATTGGCTCCAGCAAGTCGCCGCCGCATTGTGGTACTGGAAATTAATCGACCATACGTTTTTCTGAAATAAGTTCGGACAACCGAGACTGTTATGGTTCGATTACGACGTACATAACCTGCTACATACCGATCTTCTCTTGCATTAGTTACACTGGAACGCCCAGTTCCACGTCTCCAGTTAATGCTGTTAGTTTTCTGGTACAAACGCACTATTCGGATATCTGAAGCGCCGGGAATCGATTCGATGATTCGGCAGACCCTCATCATGCAAAGCCCTATTATTGTTCAACAATTACTTAAACACGCTAAATCGATGTAAACCGCTTTTTAAACATTGGTATCTTAAATTATGGGAAATTGTTTTTGTAAACATTTTTAGATGCATAGTAACGGTGAAATAAATAAAGATTAAATGTACAAAAAAGCAGCCATGATAAATAGTTCGTTTTAAAACTTACGAGGGGGGTCCAAGAATTTTGGAGATGTGTGTATTACGAATGATATCATGAAGTAGATCAAGTAAACAAAATTAAGTATCCAATTATTAGTGAAAATAATGTGAAGGGACATTTAAAAAATTATGTAAAAAAATTAGTCGGTATGGAGAACAAATCAAGTAACTAAGTGTGTGAATATTAGTAATTTTATATTACAAATGAGGGCTCTCAGATACATATGCAGTGCAAAAACTCGAGAATCCTGCCGCCCTCTATTCATTCAGCAGAGAATCCTTACATTGACTTGTATTTATGTACCGAAAATTGCTAGCCTTCGATTTAAAAATTGGTATAGATTCATGGCAGAAAACCCTAGGTATATGACGTGTCAGCAAAATAATTTATATCTGCCCATCCCCACATCCACTCTAACGCAGAAATCAAACTTTTACGAGGATGCAAAGGTGTTCAACCGCCTTCCGCGCGATATTAAGGGGACAGGTTCACTCAGGTGCTTTAGGCGGCATCCTAGACAGTTTTTGGTGGAGAGGGGCTATTATAGTATTTCTGAGTTTTATGCTCAATGACCGTAGCTAGTGTAAATATTTAGTCTGTGATTATGTGCATTTTATATTGTGTTCTGAAATATTTTTTAACCATGTGCTTCTCATATTATGTATTCCTGTATGTACTTCTTACTGCGATTTAGTACTGAATACTGTATTAGGATTTAAGATATTTTTTACTTCTATTTTACTTTATTAACATCAATTTTTTTGTTCTAATAATAAAACGTATTTTGACTTGACTTTGCAAAGGTTTACGAATGCTTCTCTTAGTCTCGGAATATGCACAACTTGCTTGGGTATGATACACCATTCATATTTATGATATTAAATCTACTATCCATAGTAACTTTAAGATATACTTGCATTGTGTCTAACAAAAACTATTTTTTGAGAATGAATTTATTTTCGGGATTTATATCTACATATAAAATGTAATTACTGATAGGTCACTTATGTTCATTAAGGAGTTAATTAATTTAACTAAGCTAACATGTCAATTTTAGGTTGTTTTCTCCTCTAAACAATTAAGTGTCCTTGTTGCTGATCCAAAGAATACTAAAGTTAACATAAGTCCAGAACCCATCAGCGAGAAACCCTCTGAGCAGATGACTCATCACAATCAGTCAGAATTTGCTAAAACTCCCCATTCACCCATGGAGACTCTCATGAGCCAGGTAAATCGAAATTTCTATTTTAAACTAACCATTATCCAAACTTGATTGGTAATAAGTTCCTGTCAAATCAGAAACCTGGCTTACAATAATAATTACTGTTGAAGATAATTATATATTTCATTTTGTTTCCTTAGGCTGGAGGATTTTCTTCACTGGGATCCTTGATCGGAAACTCTCCAATTCGAAGTCCAACCAAAGAGGCTTCAGAATATGAAAGCAAGCAAACGAGCGAAATTTTAGATCCCGAATTAAATTTGGGTCGCTTAGGGTATAACGGAGCCGATGTGATCAATTGGGAGAAAGTGAAGTTGCCGGAGAAACAAAATTTGTATTTGGAGTTGTATCACCGCATTACTAATAATACGTAAGAATTCATAGCATTTCCTAATGCGTTTACTTTAAGAGTCCTATACTTATTTGACATTTTACATCATTAAAAATCTTTGAAGCCGAATCTGTAATAGATTAGAAAATGTTTCAAAACAGCATAAATGCTAAAACTGTGGTGTACCAAATTGTGAATTAATTTAATTTGTTCTGAACCCATTAATTTAATCGCAGTTCTCGATGAATAGATTATTTCCATATATAATTAACAAACTGTCCTAAACTGTAATGGGAACGGTGGCTATTCATGATTTCCGAAAACAATTTAATTAAGCGATTTAATTTATGCACGTATCTGTATTAATATATTAATGCAATTGTTTCAAGTTAAATATAGAAGCCAATTCATAATAAAAAGGAATGTAAATACTCATGTATGTAGAATGGACAATATCAAATTTTGCTTCTTTATATCATCGCCACTAAGTTTCCATCCAATTCCGTCCAATTTTCTACCCTTTTATATGCTCTATATTGGAGTTATTACCAAAGATAATCTTGGGGTTAGTAGCTCAAGACTTTTAGGCAAAGGCACTCCTAGTATTTCCGTTATGCGTTTACCTTTATAAAAAATTATCTTGATGGAGTTTTAACGTAGAGTTCAATGGCGTATTCAATTTAATCTAAAAAGCATTTGAGATATTAACCAAACTTATATAACTTTCGAGAGAAGCTTGTGCTGACGAGTGTTTCTGTTTGGCACAACTCTGGGCGGAATCATAAGTGCGAGCTCATTCGTACACTTTCCGTAGTAGTATCGATAGTAAGGAGATAGTTCCGCTACTTTTCTTCGATGTTCAAGGTTATGAAGGTCCTTAGTCAATTCTGAGCCATCCACAAGACGGATAGCTCTCCTCTGTATGGAGTGCAATATCTTGAGCAAGTCTTTAGGTGCCAAGATCCACACATGGGAACAGTATTCCAGAGATGGTCTTATCAGGGCCTTATAGAGCAGTAAGAGCTGATGAGGTGTACACAACTTTTTTGCTCTATAGAGTGCTCCTAGCTTTTGTGCTGCTGCCTTGCCGATTTTGGTGACGTGATTGCGCCAAGACAAGCTTATGGATGAGGCCAAAGTCAGTGTTTGTCCTGTCATTGATAAGTCAGGTCCTGCAGCTGCTTGACTTTTTCCTGCATTAAACTGGACATTGTTTGCCTCACTCCATTCCACGATGGCGTCCGCGACATAAATGAAGATATAAAAATGTTGTGGTCTGCAAAGCTGTAAATAGAATTGTGTGTACTGTCTAAGAGATCATTGATATAGAGCTGAAACAGTGTGGGAGATATAGAATATTTACCATAATATATATTATGGTACATTAACGATTACCGTAACTACTTCTTAAAATATCGAAGTTTTGACAATTATATTATCATCTTCAGGGTTTAGTAAACGTGAACAGTTTGCTGAACAACAATCACTGAGCATTTAGTAATATTGCTTTAGAACTGACTGGACAAACAAGTCAATTGGATCGTAGAAATTTTCTTTAATAATTTTTAATCCATTATGGTAAATTGATGAAATATAATACGTAGTAAAATTAAGCTAAAAACTGATATGTTTATAGAAATGCAGATTGCAAAGTCTACATAGAGAACGAAGAATTTAATTGCCACCTAATAGTACTGCAGTGTTACTCAGAATTATTTGATGCCTACGTAGCAGTTAAAAAGGTAGAATTACCTGCGGTAAGTCCAAAATTACTAGTATTTTTATTATTTTTAAGGATTCTTTGAAAGATTAGCCATTATCGCCGATATTAACTAAGAATTTTTTTTTCTTTATTTAGGATTTTTAATCCTTCGTTTTGTCTTTCGGGTGCTACCCTCAGCTCAATTCAATATTCAGTTTTCGAATATTCGCAAATTTCAGTATTCACTTTTCGAGTGTTCCATTAATTGAATACGGAATAATAAAACAATTAATATAGACTTATTCTAGTGACAACTAGCCGCAATTAATTGGTAATGAAGGCATATTCCGCTAAATTTGTTGATTCGTTTTTTGTATTACTTCATTCCATTAATTCGTTTTATTTGTAATAGTAGATATGATGCTTCTAATTCCTTATTTTTTTCGGTTCTGGTTTGTTTTTATAGCTTTAATTTTTAAAATTTTTGGTTCCTCTGTTTCATTTTTCATTGTTCAAGTTAAGCTAAATCATAAAAATAATGAGTGCCTTTTTAAATAAAAACAGAAACAGAAGCATAATTTAGCAAACTTTACTTTAACAATTTAATTGAAACAAATAATACCGCTGTCAACATTAATAAATAACGTGCATGTTTGGGCTTGTATGTACAAATTTTTAGTGTGCGTTATAAACACTGGACTGTGTTTGAAAGCTGTAAAGTACGGCATTCCTTTATTATTTTTATGCCTTTACACCCTGATGCGCTGCGGCTAAATTAATAGAAAAGCAGCAAAGTGAAAAATGCAATTTGCCTTTGCCGAGAAATTTCCTTTATAAGAAAATTACCTACTTTCAAGAAGAGCAAATTCCCGAGTGCTTTTTTTTATCGTAGAAACCAGAAGAAATGTTCAAATCGATTCTTTCAAAATCTGCAAGAAATTATATTTATACCATTTTGTTATGTCAAAAATATTTTCTATAGATACTTTCAAGTGGTTAATGGAGCCGATACTCTTATTTCGTATTAGTTGGAAAATTAAATGAATTAAAATTATATGTTAACATAACTATGCAGTTTCCTGTAATATAGTGACGAACTTCTATAGCTCCTGTACCACACAAGCTAGAAATTTCATTCTAGTGTTAACCTAATATAATTATAATGATAACATCGCTTTTTTAATCGATAGATCCTTATGTCCATATGGATCTACCTAGCTTCACAATCACAATACATTTCAGATATACCTACATAGCCACATTGGTAATCAAAGGAAAATAAACGCAGATTAAATCTGGACAGAATTATAACAGACAGAAAAATGCTGAACTTTAAATACATTAATTTTCATTTTACCTGGTTTCTAGTGGCAGAACATAAATATTGGCTCGCTTAGGTTTATCGAACATCTAGAATAAGATATTGTGTTATTCATTAAACTTTGCTTAGTTATATTGCAGTTCTGTATTTAGTACGAACTGAGTTAATAATCTACCTTTGATCCTCGTTAGATCAGTTAAATTCATGTACTACTTTCGGTTTGAATATTTCACTTCTAATCTCAGGCTGATATGGCTTTAACTTGTTGGGGTCACTGATTTGCTTTGACTTACTGCTGCTGCTTTCTTATTTACCTGTTAATTCGAGAATGATTGAAAGTTATAACACTTTTCTTTCTCTTCGATAGTTAAAACTAGTACCTGTTGCTTATTTTCATGTAAAATTGTTGACCTTTGCATCGAATAATCATTATTGTTTCTTCTCATAGTGCTTTACGGATTCAGGGTGTATCCCTCACATATTTTCCTATAGGTTTTTCCCTTATTTTTCTTTCATTTTCTCCCAAACTTCAATGTTTGTTTCGACATGAGATATATTGGCAAAGAGAACAAGACACAGAGGCCAGTATACACATCAAGCATCAGTACTTAAGTACTTAAACAATGCTTAAACATTTCCTTAAAACTGTTTTTATTCAAGTTATTAACATCATTAGGCAGATCATGATCCTGCTGAAACATACAGTTCTCCGCTTTACTGATGGTAACCTCAATAGGCCCACATCCATAAAAGCTCTAGTATCATAACCAATAATATTTCTTCTTAAGGGGAATGAAGATTCATTGGTCCTTCCTGATGGATGGTCTGCTAGCGGTCCTCTCGTTGTGGGATGTGGAGGTGCAGGCATACGCGGATGAACTAGTAATGCTTATAAGAAGCAACTTGCAAAGAACTATTTCAGAGAATCTTCAAGAGGCGCTAACCATGGTCTATGACTGGTGTGAAAGGGAAAAACTATCTGTGAATGTTAAGACTTTCAAAATCTCAAATAATATTTCACATTTTTTAAATTCTGAACCAGCTTCTTAATATGCATGTTGACTTGGCAACATAGCCAAGGAACGCGCCATAAATCACAAAGACAGACGAGTAGTAGTACAAGTCGAGGGTGCAATAAGCAAGGTCGCGATCCGGGCGGTCGTCATTTTTCTTGTCGTGACATTGCTCCTCCCGTGAATAAACCGTTTAAACCCACATTAAATTATTGCCAGTAATATCGTGAATAAATAGTGAAACGTCCACTTCAAGATTCTGCCATCTTTTCTTTATATACACTATACAGTCCACTACCCTTTTTACGCAACTTCTGAGAATTCAGCAAGTGACATCAGCTGAAACGGAAAAGCGGTGTTGCCAGTTCCTAAGGGCGCAACAGTGACCCCGCACAAAACACTTATAGTACCGTTCACAAGGAAGAAAATGCTGGAAAACCTAAGACTACCTTCACTCAAAGGAGAAACTATCTCATTTGCGAATACAGTGAAGTATCTGGGAATTACCCTAGATAAAACACTTAACTGGAATGCGGATCTGGATAAAATTGCCGCATAAGTAAAACGGTCCCTATGGACCTGCAGACGCATGGCAAAACATGGGATATCCGAAACAAATGCACTGGCCATATATTGAGGTCATAAGACCAATGATAACATATGAAGTAGAAGCTTGGTACTCTAAAAGCTTACAGAGCTCCGTGAGAATCAAATTATCCACCTTACAAAGAAAAGCGTGCCTGGCACGTAGTGCCGCCGCCGGCTCTACACTCACGACAGTACTTGAGTATCTTCTAAATCTGCCACCTCTCCAAATAGTACTGGAGAGGGAGGTCAGATGGGCTACGCATAGATTGACACAGGCGATGATCAACCATCCGCAGGCGATCATCATGGTGCCCAAGAAGCTGAAAAACGCTAATAAGCTGACAGTGTGTTGGGTCTACCATCAGATGATATGCCTACCAAAACTAACTATTACCATGCCTATGAGGTTCTCCTACCAGAGAGGAACGAATGAGCAAAACACTAAGACTAGGAGCACTTGAGAACAACAGAGAATAGTTGATTCACTGACGGCTCCAAGAGTAATGATGGTACAGGAACCGCTGCATTGAATGAAAATGGTAAGGTAGAGCTTAAGGATTCTCTAGGCAAGCATGCAACCATTTTTCAGACTAAAGTTCAAGCCACTGATATGACTTCACAGTAGTTCATAGATAGTGTGAACTAATTAAAATCATTAATTAAATATCACCCTGTCGTAAGTTTGAACTTGAACTTGAAAAATGTTATATAAACATTCACTATTAATTATAAACAACTTGAGCGGTCGACGAGAGCGACTTTAATCCTTAATCATGCAGCCATTAACATTTTGTAACATATAAATACGCAGGCAAACGCCAAGTTAATCAGGCTTTCGGGTCTCTCAAACCGCTCAATTTAGTTGCTGGGCAGTACACAGGCACGTCCACTTCTAGTTGTTCTATCCCACAAGCCCCATAACTGAGAACACTTATACACAGGTATAAGGTTCTCAGGTTCTTACCTAACCTGGGTGAACGTATGCATAGGTATACGGCATTCGGGGGCTACTAAAAAGTATAGAGAGAGTCGAATTTATGAAGTATCAGAACTTCTAGTGAAGGGATAGTTTTTGGGGAGTTTTAAAAAGTAGTGAAAGTTCCTTAGCAATTTGTGGTAACCTTAATATCAGAACAAATACCTAAATAAAAGACAACACCGCTCACATAAACTTTATTGATAAAATAGTGACGTCGCTTGCTAGACAAACTTTGAACTAAGCCTCCCTCGAGAAGACATGCATTTCATATTAATTGGGTATAGTGTAAACTCTTAATTGATCTATAATCATAAACACGCCTTTATTAGTATACAATCTAACCGTTGTTAAGTTTGTTTGTAAATAAACTTGTCACTGTTTTTATCGATGTGTCTCCTTTATTATCTCTTCTCAACTTGACGTAGTGCGTTCCTAAATCTGAGTTACTCTCCTACACGCTAAGTAAGGCGCGTCGTCACAGATAAAAAATACAGATCGTGACAATAGGAACTGGGAAGGTAAGTTAATAAGGCTCTGAAAGCTCTGGAATCTATCCATTGTTCATCCAAGGCAGTTTGGAAGTACCAGGAACTACTCACCAAACAAAGTAGGGAAAATAAACTTACACTGATCTGGATACCTAGACATACAGGCTATGAAGGCAACGAAAGAGCTGATGATTTTGCAAAACAGGCGGCCGCAAGGACCTTCATAGGACCAGAACCACTACTGGGAATAGCTTACAACACAGCTAAAGTAGCCCTCTCCAGGTGGACAAATGGAAATAGTTACCGGGCCTAACTTAATCTGCCATCAGAAGTGAGAACTAACCAACTTCTTCAACTTGGCCGACAGCAGGTACAGGGTGCAGTCAGCATGTGCACTGGCCATTGCCTGCTAAGAATTCTCATGAACAAGATAGGGCTTTCAGAAGAAACGGAATGTCGCTTGTGCTTGACGGACGAAAAAGGAATGGAGCATATTTTATACTACTTTCCAGTAATGAAAAGAACCAGACTAACAATGTTCGGAAATTCTCAAATTACATCCCCAAAAGCTAATCGATATCAAAAAGATCGAGCCTCTGGCCTAGTAGAAACCACAGTTGTAGGCCACAATAGACCAAGGGTAGCATTGGAGGGCTCCATCTGGACTCAATCACGTGTACGAATACGAATACGACTAGTTGGAAATATGGGAAGTAAAAAGAGAAGAAACCTATCAACGTCAATGCTTACCCATTTTTGGCAGTGTTTTGCCACATGGCAAAACAAAAAGTATCGATTCTGAAGACGACAGTATATATCGATCATTGAAGTGCCTGGATGATTAAACATGTTATGATTTTGTAAAATTTTTTAATGATTTTGCAGTGATTAGCTATTTGTCTATTTTTTCCGGACGTTCCTTTTACATGCGCACTCGTTAAGAGAGATGGCGGTCATGCTATTGGTTCTACAATACATTTCTCCATTATCTTATTTATGGACCTCTTCGTATAACCATTTTGAAGCAGATCCATCTAGCATAATTATTCGAACACGCGCTGCAAGGGTCCATTTTTTTTCAGAATTTTCGATGGATAAAGTTGTGTTAATAAATGGCGTTTGGTGTCCATTTAAAGAGCAGAGAGTGGACTTTATAGTGATGTAAAAAATCGCAAAAATTACATGTTTTTATGTCAAAACCGGGTATTTACTCTTTTTACTGCGTATATGTTGTCAATTATTAAAGTGTTAACAATATGTTTTGTCCGGATGCCAACATTTCTCGATATTAGGGTATGATGGCATATTTGCTACGTTACAAATAATAATAAATAAAAAAAATAAAGGATAATAAACTATTCCTTCCTATTTTTATATTGAGAAAATGTCTATGCTACATATCATTTAAAAAAATCATTTGCTATTTTCAAGAACAAAATTACTAATATCAATTTTTGGAAATGCAAATTAGAGCAAAGTTATTAAAAAGATTACGATTTAGATTATTTTTAATTAAGAGACATACTTATTAAAGATATATAATATATCATTTTACATTCGACTAAATCGATTATAAATATTGATCAGTACTAACTACAAATTTAATCTACAATTAATCGCGTCTTTTCAAAAATCAGAAGTGGAGAAATAAATAATGCTCGAACCGAATTTTACAGGAAAAGTGCAGTGTGTCAGCGTTTTCATTCATTTATGACTGGATGATAACAGGAGAACCCTCGTATGTCCATCTAAACAGGGAGAATGTTCTTGACATCTTTATTTCGGCCAAGTATTTAAAAATTAAAGGTGAGTGGAACTACAGAAAGCTGTAGTAATATTAGGTATCATGTATAGGTAGCCCGAGATATATTAAAATGCAAAGTGTATTTAAATTCAAAATTTTTGAGGTAGAATGCAACTCTATTACATTATTACATGGTTACATAATTTAGTACTGAAGAAAAGTGTTTGATACTTTTAATGCTTTCGTAAATGCTTTAAAAGAACGGAAATTCTTAAGTTTGTTTTAATTTTCTTGTTATTTTACTTCAAGAGATAATTAGTGCAAAACGAAATCTACATTTTCATCGGCAATTTTTCTGAGTACTGTAAAAATGCAAAATTTTCAGTATTATCCCATTTTTTTGCATTTTTAGCGTTAGATTTCGAGGCAGAATTTCAGTAACGATACTCAGTATGAAAAACAGTCTCCTAGTTCCCTGGAATATTTGAGAAGTCTCAGAAGCAAACAAGACAAACCCTATTATTCCCATTCACCTTACAACCATTTCTTACCATTGTGCAACCACCAACGTAAACAATTTAACATTTGTGCTGTCATTAGCCGCTCCTATTAAGCTCGGCCAAGGCTCCCTGAACACACTCAGACACCATCGCTTGTTTATATATATTTTTAAGCTCAATCAAATATGTTGATTCCAAATATTTTCAATTTTGTGAAGTCACATTTCCGTATTTTTAAGCTCCCTATATGAAATTTAACTTTGTTAAAAGTGGTTCTTCTTCATATATAAACTTTTACCATAAATAAAATATTCCGAAAAATCAATTATAAAAAAAGTTTCCCAATATGTTGCGTACTGATTTTAACACATGGTTGTTAGTCGACTAAATATACAAGATCTAATTTGTATATAAGTCCTACATAGACGATAACTGAAAATTAGGTAGTTTTCAAAGTTCTTGAGCGCCAAGACAAATATATTTCTCACTATTTTAACAGCATGAAATGGGATACAAACTACGTCTTTCGAAAACTAATCCTGCTGAAGAAAGATGCACTTGCTAGATCTAGAATGTGTAGATGCCTATTCAAATCTCCATCAGTGATCAGCCATATGTTTTCTTGAGGGGAGTTTTAATATATTTTTTTGGTGGCATGGATACATGAATCCGTCTCGTCGGTGGTCAGACAACCTTCGTCAGTAAATATAACATTCCGTCAACACATTCAAGAGAACATTTTGAAAAAGTTTCGGAGCGGCTGAACAGCTTCATCATTCAGAACACTTCCATAACATTTTCTACTCTTTTTCCAGTAATTATTGTGTTCCACAAAGCAATCGCTCACTCTCATACTACTGCTACAATATTCTCAATTAATCCACGATTCTTCGATCAAAACTCTTACTTTTTCGCTTTGTAAAGCATAAATGATTAGAGAAAATATTTTGTCACTTGCAAAAGCCATACAAGTGTACGAAGCCTAGAGCTCTCTGTGTTAGTTGCAAAATAGACATAAATGACGTCCAAATTATTTATTTTTTAGACTTGGTTGAGCAGTGCTGGTCATTTATAGACAACATGGAGGTGTTTAACGAAGATACCGCCTTCCTACTTTACATGGATGCCAAAAGAAAGAACTTACCAGAAGTCAAGGAACTAATGTTGCCTAGAATTCAACACTTCTTCTTAATGTTGGTCAGCTCACAGGACTGGTTGGAAATGGATGTGGATGATATCAAAAACCTGCTTAATTCAAACTATATAGCTATAAACTGGTAAATACCGATTTTTCGATCTATCGGATTGTTTAAAATTCGTTTCGGTATTTATGAGTGTAATTACAATAAGATTAGTTTCTAAATATAGATTTAAGCCGCGGAACACCGCTGCGCTTGTTCACGGGAGCTTAAAATGCATTATTACATGAAAGGCTCTAATATTAAACTGATGACGGTTAAGAATTCTGTAACACCATTCATTTTAGTTTGATTAATTTACGTGGAAATTTTAAGGTTTATATTATTGATATTAAGGGTACTATTAAACTCACATTCTAACAAACACAAAATGTCGTTACGTAATTTAATCTTTCGTTGCACATTCAAGTTTCCAAGCAGTATGTCTGGGTGACATGGTGAATGTTTTTCTGCCTAAGCGGATAGCATCGGTTAAGTTTCCTAGATAGTATTCTCGTGAACTTAAACACTACGTAGTCGAAAAAAAGAAAACTCATAAGCAATATAAAAGATCTATTCGTCAAGAAGATTATCACGAAAGTCTCTTAGCAAAAAAAGTAGTATCTCATAACATCTTTGTTGCATTCACAGAAAATCCGAATTTTTTTTTGGAACCACGTAAATTCTAAGCGTAAATGTAAATGGTACGTCCCATTACCATGAGGTAATGGTTTATAGCACCAAACAATGTCCAAATGATAATATAAACCCTTACATAATATAATATTCCTATATCAGATGCATATACTTATTTACATTCCTTGAACCGACATATGGATCCTGGTCCCGATGGCTTACCGACAAACAACTTCCAGCAATTTTGGACGACGAGCTCCTAGACTCCGATACACAAGTCGGAGAATAGGGCATTGGTCACAAATTATAGATCAACTAGCATATGAAGCCAATTCTCCAGAAGCCTTGAAAATCTTTTGATAACGTGTCTGATAGTTGCGCTGGGTCCACGTCAGTTTGGCTGGAAAAGCCACGAAACTACTAATCCTCCCGTCATATGTTAATTTTCTGTCGGATGTCATCAGGTGCATTTCATGTATACGGGCTTTTCGAAAAAGTTCAACAGGGTTAAACACCCACTTTTGGTATTATGTTAATTTTAACAAGGGAAAAATAGACAAATTCTGACAAATTTTCTTCTATCCTAGTCAAGACTATTCCTGCAAATCCTGAATTTTAAGTAATTAAAAATCGAAAACCCTGGTGCGTTCAATTATGCTGAATATACTCTATTTGAAGTTTGTAGATCTGGCGCACTCCTATATAAGGTGTTAATAAATGCCGTGCCAATATAATATAATAAACTATAAACTACCGACTTTGTGAAGAAAAGTTCATATGAGCATATGTCTTAAATTTACTTTTTTATATTTTTTTCAGATTCAGCCCTATTTTTAGGTCAATTTTTATTATAGGCAAGTTGACATTATAATAATTTAAATATTCTGGCAAATCTTCCCTTCTAGTCAAGACTATTCCTTCAAATTCTGAATTTTAAATAATTAAATATCGACAAACCTTTACTTACCTTAACTTAGCTCAATCTACGCTAAATGTGCTATACTTGAAGTTTATAGATCAAACGCACTCCTCTATAGGGTGTTCATAAATGCCGTGTCGATGTAAAGAAACGAAGAAATTGAATGAATTTACGTATGTCAATGCGTAGGCTAAAACGAGTTGTTGCCGAGCTTATAAATTAGGTTCTAGCTCAAATGTCAGAGTGTAGGGGTGGGTTGATTTATTTAAGGCGCCACGGGCTTGCAGATAGCACAAGCGAGAAATACCCCAAAGTTGAAATATGGAAGTCGTTTTAACTTAAGCTTCGCGACAAAATAAAAGAATACCGCAGAATTTTTTTCTTATTTTTTTCCTGTCAAGAAAACTGATCAATAAAAAAACAAAAATAAGTTAGAAAACTAGATCAGATATATATGCCGGCAATTTATCAGTATTAATAATGGCAAAAAAGCAAGTACCCAAATATTAACCGAAAAAAAGTAAAGTCAGTGATAAACAAATACTCAAGTATTACTCAAAAATAACTAAAGTCAGTGATGAACAAATACTAAAAATATTAATCAAAAGTAGTCCAGAACGTTTCAATTATTGAGCGCAAATAATAATAAATCAGATACTTACTTCAGGGGGCCTCGCCTTTGGAATAGTAATCCAGAGTTAATTAAATAAAACAGGTAAATATACAAAGGATGGGTTTATTACTGTTAAATGAAATATCACATCATAAAAAGAAAGAATAAGGATGAGAAAATGTCCAGTAATTCTAGCAGATTATGGTAACACTGTATTTCAACGAGAAATAGTAGGCTTTAATTGGTGAAATAAATCACACGTTTAATCTAAACAAATTCCGAAATATTCAATTCTAATTAATGATGCTCGTTGTAAGCCTTAATAAAAAAAACAACGTTTGATGAAGGCCAGCGATGCTGCAAATCTCTACTCGTTATAGGTAAATTCAAATAACTCGAGTAATCACTTAATCTATGGCTAATTAACGGGCGTCAAATCATGATTCGTTACACGGCCGTGTTACTAACTAACTCTGTCTATCTGGTTATCAGTTAAGATACGTTGATAACCGCCGCAAAAACAATATGCAAAAAACTAGTTAGACCTGGCGTTATTGTAGCAACTAATTAATTACAGACCTTAACGTATGTCAACTTAAGCATAAGTAATCCCCTGTCAAATTAACGGTAGGACAAGGATAATGAACCGTTTGTTTGAATATGAAAAATGTATCAAAGGCCACAATAAAAATTAAGAATAACGCAAAGTCTACTAAGCTGTATCAACAATAGTAGTTATCTGTTCTACGGGTATTCAACGTAGGGTAGAAATCGTGAAAAATTGAAAATAATAACAAAACTAGTTCGACCTACAACGTTATTGCATTAGTCAATTAGAAGTTCAAAATTTAATCCAAAATCTAATTTGTTCTAGATCAAACGGAATTAACTTAATTTTAGAATTTGATTAAGTTTAATCATGCGTCTTCGGCTATACAAAATTATACCAATATTTAAAGTCCATTTAAAAGAAAATAAGAATAAAATAAATGTTGCCTTAATTAAAGAGAACAACTTAAAAAAAGTTAATCTTTGTTCGGAAGCAGAGCAAAAAAAAAATAATTATAGTTTGTAAGTGAATT
>MU182047.1:508336-520320 GCA_016904865.1 Pissodes strobi
ATTATATGCATTCACCCTTTACTTTATGGATCCCAATAGCGTCGCAGATATACTTTAATATTAGTTCTGGTCATTCTCAACTTCCGCTATTGATACGTTTACTTAAGCTGAAAATGTTCTCCTTATCCCTTTGCCTAATGCTGCGACGCTATTGGGATCCATAAAGTAAAGGGTGAATGCATATAATAGGCACCGACTACCTGAATTGTTATATAAAAGTATGTTTTCCTTACAAAATTATTGTGACCACGCTGAAAACAAATAAATGGTATCTGTATCTGATGAACGTTGTGTGCTGTCAAGCGTTTCTAAGTAGACTACAAACATTATCATAAACTCTTATTTTCGCCAATATTGCAAAATTCCTAACCTCCGTCAGTTTAATATCCAAAACTCTAACAGACACATGTATTATGAAATCTGAATTGAATTCACTAAATTAAAATGTTTTTATTAGGATCCAAATGTTATGAAATTTTTAAATATAGTCAACAACAACGCAGAATAATATCGCAATCGAAGTTGCATCAAATTATTCAGTAAAATCATATGATTTCCTTCTAGTGAAATGGAAATATTTATGTCAGCAGTGCGATGGTTAAAGCATGATTGGCAAAACAGAGATAGGCATATGTACGAAGTATTGGAATGTATCCGATTCGGCAACATAGCACCCTGGCAACTAGTTGACATCAAGAGAAACCCTGAAAATCCAGACTTTATGGAACTGGCTAAAGACTTAAGAATCTGCAAGATGATTGACGATGGGCTCGCGTAAATAATTCAACATACAACCTAATATAATCCGGTTTGAGATCTTAAAATATATATGTCTTAAAGCAATCTGTATATTAGTCATCTCTTAGGCGTTTTGACTGGAACATATTCTTACTCCTCCATTGGCAACAAATTTCGGTTATGCTCATTGGTTGTATATGCCACTAAAAATTGTTTCATTTCACATAAATAATTAATACATATTTTTAGATATGTGATCATCAAATATTGGTATGGACAAGAAAACGAGGATTTCGAACACTGGAATACAGTATTGGGACTTCAGGAACCACCAGCAAGAAATTGGAACGGACCGGACAAAACCTACTTTACTTTTAGAGAATTTTTAATATATTTGGATCAGTATCGCAGAAATCAGCTAATAGAAAAAAACAAGCCAAGGCTAACGGAGAAAAATGACAAGAAAATAAAGGAAGGAAAATTCGTTTCTGAGAAAAATTCCCCTCGTGTACCAACTATGGAGGAGTTCATGTCTAAAAAGAAATCCAGTGCTCCAAAAAAATTAAATAAAGTGATGTCTTAAAATTATCCTTTATTAACATTTATATACATTCTTGTATGTTTTATATATTTTATATATTTTAATACACATTTTAAATCATTCATCATGGACGTATTAATATATCTCGTTACGAGATCCTTGAAAACAGAAAATGTAGTTATAATACTTGTATCCAGTGCAGTATACGACGAATTCAGAGTTAGATAAGTAGGTTTCATTGCGGTACAAAAGCTAGAACATAATTATTTTAATTGAAACTCTTGGACCATTGAGCAAAGCTTAATTCGTTCCAGAAACGTATGAGAAGCTGAAAAGCGAGACCTATTTGCGGCAACAACTGCTGAGCAAAATGGTTGTATATACGTTCTAAGATGTTGTGGAGCATTTGTTTTCTGTATTTACCTGTTTCCCCACTACGATTTATATAACAGATTCAACTACAAAAAACACAGGACCTCTTCGATTCTTGTCTCAGGGTGTAAGTTGCACACATTCCAATTAGGTGACTAATGTCAAAGTCAAGCTCAAAGCAGAGTATAATATACTCTGCTCAAAGGTCAAACTAGAATAAAATTTTGACAAAGTGCACAAACTTTTTATTGTCTTGCAATTCAAATCGTTATAATTGCATAAACATCCTCATCATCAAGTCGTTTTAGAGTTTTTAACTTCATTAAGGTCACTTAATTGGCATATGTGCAATTTACACCCAAACTAACCCTAGGGCCCGGACCGAAGAGGTCCCATATTTCTTAACTGAATTTGATAAAAATTAAATGAAGTGGGGAAAAGCTAATAATTTGACATACAGAGTAAATTAGATTTTGTCTCAGAAGTTCAAACCAGAGGATTATTTTCATCGTTTGTGGGCTTTCTAGATCTACATGTTCATGTTCCCTTTTTCCCTGCAAAGTCCTTTGCTCCGCCCATTTTTTAATAGGCTCTGATCGGTACTCTTTTGGAGCCATAAATATTCCTGCTACCTTACCAAATAACCAACCATTTGTCCTTTCGCATCAACACTTTGGTGGGTCATCCTGAGTAATTGACTAGGATTTAAAAGAATAATAAAATATCAGGAAAGTAAATAGGCAGTGACTTTGACAGTGATAACCTGCAGAAAAAGTACTATTTACGATATCAAACTTAGCCATACGATTTTTTGATTCGTTAGCTGTACTGCTGGATTTTTAGATTGATATGACATAAACAGAGCATAAGCATAAGAAGTTAAAAATGGAAATGTATGTCAGGCACCTTATAGGTCGACATAACATGAGACACAACATAAGCTTAACATAAGAAGTTCACCACGTTTTAACTTCTTATGTTATGTGCTTATGTTCGACCAATGAAAAGATAAAATAATAATTCTATTTATCTTATTTGTATTTGTCAAGATGGTCGTAATTTTAAACGGAAATCCCCCGGACAGACCGATGGAGATGTTTTGGTTGGTTGAGGTGGAATCCATGCTTAGGGGCCGTAAAAACTCTGTGACAGGTATGGATCTGGTGCCATATCTATGATAAAATTCCTTCCCGATAGGTCCAAGAAGTCCCTGCTGAGCATCTATTATGATTGCTTAGATTGAGGTTATACTTCTGCAGAATGGAAAGATTCACTTATATGTCCCTTGTTAGAACCTAACAAGGATAACACAGCGTCGAACTATAGACCTATAGCTCTCGGGTCGAGTTTGCTCAAAACCTTGGAAAATATGATACAAAATCGTATTGAGTGGAAGTTGGGAAATTTCCCAAATTACCGTTAGGGTTTAGATTTGATAAAGGAACAAACCCAGACTAACCCAAATTACCGTTAGGGTTTAGATTGGATAAAGGAAGAATGTCGTCAGTATCTTATATCTAAAATTATTTAGGCCTTTTCTAAGGGTCAGATTGCCGTTGGTGTATTTTAGATGTATCAGCTGCGGCCATTCGAAAAAGGTTAGTCTCATTTTGAATGCATTCAACATACTCAATTCGAATCAGTTTGGGGGGAGAGACGGTTTGTCAACGATTGATGCCATACTTGTCTTCCTTTCTAGGATTCTCCAAAACTTCAACAATGAACTGAGGACCATTGGAATCTTCTTCGATTCCACGAGGGTCTTTGACACCATAAATCGTGCCATACTGTTGTCTAAGTTGGAGTGATGTGGTGGCAGGGGTCCTGCGTTAGAGTGAGTGCGAGGGTATCTGACCGATATGACTCAGGCTGTCAGAGTGACAGATGCTACTGGTGTATCTGTATCTGATTGGGTAAATATTGAAACTGGTGTGCCCTAGAGCAGTGTGCCAGTGGTTTTCCGTTGTTTTATAAATGACTTTCCATTGCTGGATCAAAATAGTTATGTTACTTTATTTGCTGATGATACATCAACCGTGGTGGTTGGCAAGAGCTATGAGAATCAGTGCATCAAAGAAACTCAGTGTGTACATGAGATTTCTACCTGGTGTGAACTAAATGGGCTCTTTCTAAACAGCTCTAAGACAAACCTAGTCTACTTCACACCTCTCAGAGTCATTCGAGACAGAAGATTGCTGATTAGAGAGAAATCCTCAATCCTTGTACAGCAGGATTGTATAAAGCTCCTCGACCTTACGCTGGACCAGCACCTATCCTGGCGTGGTCATATTGATAACATATGCAACAAATTAGCCTCAAAAGCTATGTTGTTTTACAACTAAAAAACATTGTTGACATTCCTACCTTGAAACCAGTTGACTATGCGACCATCAACTTAATTATTATGGCCTATGATTTTCTCGTCTGGGGAAACTCTGAACACGTTGGGACAGTACGCTTACTCCAACAATCTTGTCGTGAGGGTTTAAAGTAAGCAATTCACAGTCATCAACCTTTATGTTTTGCAGTGTGCCTGCTACATTTTCTCAAGCCAAAACCTGCTTACTAAAGTTGGGAACTAAACCCATATAATATTAGAAATGCTGACCAGTTGTTTGTTCCAAATCCAACTGTTCGCTTATCTCAGGTGCAGAATGGGCCTGAAATCACTGGTTTGGTAATATTTAACCATTTACCCACCTCCGTTAAATCGTCATGGTCTCGGTATATTTTTAAGAGGAGAGTCGAGATCATTTTGGCAGAAAACCCATTCTATAGATGAGTGAATTTTTCATGTATACTTTTTAAACTCTTTTATAACTTAGATCATTATTTTATTGTTTTGGCTTTTAGATTTTTTTTATTACATTTTCTATGTATGTAATGATGTCATTTAAGGAAATAATAAATAAATAAATAAATAAATATTTACAAGCTCTATGATAAGATGTGCTTCTTAGGTATCCCTGTACATTTGACGAACCTCGTATTCGATATAGTGTTTAATAATAGTTATTTATGTACCAAGGGTATTAAGTAGATGTTTATGCCCTGAGGGCGACAATGTTACAAACCCCAGGGGCCTCTGGCCAGAGGGTTTATAAGTCGCCCGAGGTCTCTAAATTGAGTTGTATCGCTCATGACACAAAAAAGCTGTTTAGAAATTAATGAATCGCTAAACTTTACGGTTATATTGGCGTGGATTCCGGGTCATTTGAATATTTATGGCAATACTGTCGCTGATAAAGTGTCAAACGTGGGTAGACGTAGAATTCTGACTCAATTCGAGAAAGGAGAGCTATATCCTCTTATAAAAAGAAAAACTCCGAGTGAGTGGAAGTCTTGGTGGAAATAATTTGAAAGAGAAAAGGGGTATGGGTGCCTCTATTCAGGGAGAGTTCGGCTATTACACAATAGTATAAAAATATAACTTTTGTAATATAAGACACATAACTATAAATCGCATGAGACCAATCCATTGTCTTATTCCTGTTCAACCTTTTAGACTGGGTCTATTGGATTCAATAGATTGTGAATATAATACAGTAATCTCTCATCTTTTATATATGTTATTTGTGTGCCTTATAATGGACAAGGGCCTATAAGCTAACGTACCTAGCCCTATTTGAGTCAGATCTATACCAGAGTACAAATAATATCCAGTAGAGTCACTCAGCGAAATCATTTTGATGTTTTTACATTAAACGCAAAAGCCGCCGCACGTTATAAATCAGCGAGCAGTCTGTCGGGAGAGATTCAAAAAGTATTTGCTGATGGAAAATTATTTCCTCGGTTATTATTTCAACGCGACCCGACAGTACACAGTCTGCACGCGTTTGTAGACTGTCCCTCGTGGCCGAGCCACCGCAGCTCACGAACCAGATTGAACCAGATTGGCTCTGACCTCCGACGCCAAACACCTACGGTATATTTATTTATACCATGCCTGTACTATCAAACATTAATGATTCAACAAATGGTTTTAATGAATAAACATCTAATACACAATATAATTAAACTATGAAGGTATCAAAGTTATAGCTTTCAAATTAATTCTATTTAACAGAGAAATTATTTAAAATTGAGTGAAATTATATGGGTTCTTGATCCGAGACAACCTTTCGGTGTGTAAGGCTCCTCCGGTTACCGAAGAGTGGCATCCTCTGTGGTGCCAACTAACTGTGCTCTTATTAAAAACATGTTTCAAAATCATAAGGTGTATTGACTAGTAATATTGGGAATCGGGATTAATTTTGTAAAGTTTAAGAAAAGTTGAAATAGTCAGTCAGTTGAACGAGAAGACGTCGTGACAGGTGCGGTGCGGTCACTGGACCGGTCATATCCCTTCCACTTGATTTGGATGCTACATGAGAGGCGCACATTAACACAAACAACAATGACAACCTTTTTACTTGACATCGAACAGATGAGGGCATGACATAAGTCATATTCTCTCAAATTTAATGTTTTGGCTGTTTCTATGCTTTTAGTTTTGAGAATGGTAAGGATTTATAAAGCTCTACAGCCCCCTAGCAACATAACACAATTTTTGTAATGAGCATGTGATTATGCTATGTCTAAGATATGCTTATGGTATGCCAATCTGTATCCAGCTTAGTTGGCGATTTCATTTTTAACCGTTCCAGTGCTCGATAATTGATAACGCTCTCGTCTTCACCATAGATATATCACTCTCAAATTCAATGGGCTTTACATACCAAGAGCATTTCACTGCACTGGAAAGCGGCTCTGGTAAACGCGACGAACGGCAACCAGAACCACTTTGAAATCGTAACGAAACTGCCTAATTAAAGAATTGAAGTTGACACTGTTGACAGCGTCCGTCCAAAAGCGCAAACTCAAAACAAAAAGATTGAGAACGGGTGCGGTATTGATAAAGTTCTAATAATTATTGTACATTTCCCTTTTGTGTATTAATTGGCTGAAAATTGTATATACGTGTTGAAAAGGTAAAGTATTCTGTGTATGGCATGTTATAGTGATCAGAATATCATTAGTGACTTGTAGTTGTAAGTGAAACTCGTAAGTAAATTCGATGAACAACATTGATTTGTGTATGATCTCAAAATGGACGTTTCCTTATCTCTTTGTGCGTGGGATGCAGTATTCATAACATTCCTTTGCATATTAATTGTTTTTGTAGCGATTGTTGTGAAAATATGGTAGATTTCAACGACTTCATGTTAGTATACTGAGATTGTCATTTTCCACATGTTGCTTGGGCTGAATTTGAAATGATATGAGTAATAGTGTCTGTCCTAATACCCCACTTTAATAAAAATAAATCTCTCTGTTCCCTGCCTGTCTGGTGATGAATTCTAAGAATTTTTATTATGTTTTAGGTGTGACTAATTTCCCAGCTATTCAATGAGTTATCAGAGCAGGGCAAGTAAGTATAATTTTTATAACTATCTGATTTTTATAGAGTTTAGGCTGCTAAGTTGAACATTAGTTATGTATCTAAGTATAGGCATAGCATATGGGAAGTATGGAGTCTGGGTATAGGTATGTCCCATCAGCTGCCAAAAGTATTGACAAATTGCATGTCTCATGTATACATTAAATTGGTCAGCGAGGCAGATCAGGCATTCCTCCAGTATTACTTTTATTATCGTACCATTATATGACTTATCAAAGATTAAAGTGTTTATTTGGTGCCAGTACATTACATATGAAGGATACAAATATAGTTATTGCCATTGTGGTTACAAATATCATTGGGTCCTCAGTAAAAATATGACTGACAAAAACAATCAAAGTAGAGCTACCTATATCAAGTAAATTACCAGGATGGTCATAATTAACAAAAAATCGAACAAAGGACAAACAGCAATTAAAAAATAAAACAGTTTAACAAAAATTAGCAAAAAAGATACAAGGATATCACAGTTCTGGTAACGTTCATGACCCACAGAAATAGAACAAATAAGAACAGAAAAATCGATGGATCATACACTTTTTCTTTAAAAAATCACAAGTTAAGTCTAAAAAATATATATTTTTTTGATTTTGGGTATGCTTTGGGTTAGTTTTGTTTGGTTGTGCCCCCGGAGTGAGCAAGGGGCCATGCGCGAAGTGAAATATTACTAAATAAAATATGCACAAATCAAATATATTATGGCAACCAGTCACTTGTTTTCACGTTACACCCAGGAAATTAGTAACAAATGTTCGCCTTTCTGCTTCAAAACTGGAACTTTGGGGCTTTTTTTGGCTCAAATGTGGAGGATGCGCAGATTTTTTCTCTTAAACTGTTCTATAACAAGAAAGCTTTACACTAAAAAGAAAAAAATTGCGAGATTCTGGGTTGTTAACTTTTCCAGACTACTCGATCACCAACAACTAGAAACTAGTGGTAGATCAACTGTAAGTAATTTACTGATTTATGAACAGTTTTTAAGAAAATCTCTTGAGGATACTAGTCAGACCGATTCTGTTTACACAGACTTCTCTAAAGCATTTGATAGGGTTTGCCATTCTCTGTTATTGGGAAAGCTTGAAACATATGGTGTGTATGGAAACCTTTTGCAATAGTTTAAGAGTTACCTCTCAAATAGAAGACAGCAGGTAAAAATTGGAAACTTTATTTCTAAGGAAATTTATGGTTACTGGGGTACCACAAGGTTCACATTTGGCGCCATTGCTTTTTAATTTAACATATTTATCAACGATGTAACTGAATTTGTGAAATATTCAAACTGCCTTCTATATGCTGATGACTTGAAGGTTTTGGGGATATTTAGGGAGATAGAAGATTGCTTGAGACTCCAAGAAGATTTGAATACAAATACAAATATTTTATTAGTGTTACCTGTTCAGGGTGTCCCATTTTCGATGATATTACGGGGTATTTCACTTACGAGTAAAGATAGAGAGTTGCGGTTTCCGCAATACTGTGCTACTTTTTTGTGAAAAGAACGATGGGATAAACAAAATTTTCATAGCCCGCTTCGTTTCTGAGATACAGGGCAAAATTGAAAATAATGCATTTTGGGACCCCCCTCGTATCTCCGTTATCCTTTAACATATCGCAAAGCTAAAAAATTGCTCTTATACAGTTTTTGACCTAGAATCCGGTGGCGTGATCAGATTTTTGCTGTGAGCTGTCAATTTTTAGCTATAAATCAAACTTATGTTATTTTAAATGGAACACCCTGTATATTTTTCTTTCGTTTGATTGGAAATGTTATAAGCTTTATAAAAATATATAATACACTATAAGTATTTTAAATATTAAGCCTAAAATTCATAATTTCACAAAATTTGTCTTGATACGACACTCTTGTATTTTTTTTTAATGTAACACGCTGTATATTTTTCTTTCATTTCATTGGAAATTTTACAAGCTTTATAAAAATATATAATACATGATATGTATTTTAAATAATAAGCCTAAAATCCATAATTTCACAAAATGTGTCTCTATATGACACTCTTGATGAGTATAGTATAAGCATTGTCGTTTAAACAACGGTATAAGTATTAGCAGGCAGAGACTATTAAGAACAATGGACAATGGAATGGTAATTTTTTATTGGCAAGACCTTTCAGTGGCAAAATTTATATTTTCTGTGTAATATTGTATTTTTTACAATAGCTCAAAATGAAAATTATCATTATTTTGAAAAATATGACATGTTAGTCTGCTTTATACAGAGCAATGAAAACTTTCGTGAAGCTTCTCAGCTATATTCCAATAAGTTGTTTACCTTTTCACTTATTTGGGTTTATTTTTTTAAGAATCATTTTAATTTATAGATATCCCGAAAGAAGGCATCCTGATCTTTTAATGATTTCCGGAATAAAGAAAAAAATTGGTAGAACAAGGAACGTTGCCTCCGCCCTCACCGCGATTTTCCTTAGTATACGTTTTTGGTAGAGGCCGGATAAACGTTCCATGTTCTCTTTATTCCTGAAAACATTAAATGACCAGGTTGTCTTCTTTCAGAATATCCATTAATTAAAATGATACCTAAATAAAAAATAAACCCAAATAAGTCAAAAGGTAAATAAATATTCAAACAAACATATTGAATAATAGTTGAGAAGCTTCACGGGAGTTTTCATTGCTCTGTATAAAGCAGACTAACATGTCATATTTTTCAAAATATTCATAATTTTCGTTTTCAATAATCGTAAAAAATACAATATTACACAGAAAATATAAATTTTGCCACTGACAGGTCTTGTCAAAAAAAATGATCATTCCATTGGTCTGATAGTTTCTGCCTACTAATACTTATAACGTTGTTTAAAAGATAATGCTTATACTATACTCATCAAGAGTGTCGTATAGAGATACATTTTGTGAAATTATGAATTTTTTATTTAAAATACATATCATGTATTATATATTTTTAAAAAGCTTATAAAATTTCCAGTCAAACGAAAGAAAAATATACAGGGTGTTCCATTTAAAAAAAACATAAGTTTGATTTATAGCTTAAAATTGACAGCTCACAGCAAAAATCTGACTACGCCACTGAGTTCTACGTAAAAAAGCATATAAGAGCAAGTTTTTAGCTTTGCGATACGTTAAAGAATAACGGAGATACGAGGTGGGTCCCAAAATGCATTACTTTCAATTTCGCCCTGTATCTCAGAAACGAAGCGGGCTATGAAAATTTTGTTTATCCCATCGTTCTTTTCACAAAAAAGTAGCACAGTATTGCGGAAACCGCAACTCTCTAGCTTTACTCGTAAGTGAGATACCCCGTAATATCATCGAAAATGGGACACCCTGTACAATGGTAGGTACTTACACAAGTCAAAATCCCAATATATCTTATAATTAAAAGAATCATACACTTGACATACATATATCTTCAAAAGTAACAGTAAAAAATAAGGCACATGCCACCAACTAGTCACAAAAGACAGCATTACAAGGTTAAAATACATTACAAATTGTTAAAACTAGAGTCAGAGTTTGGCAACAAGAAAAACAATTAAAATGACATTTTAAAATTTGACATTAACTACTACAATACAATAACTAAAACTAAAATTGGCAACTTAAGAATTCATCCAGGCTATAGAAAGCACAGCCAACCAAAAGACCCCATACGGCTTTCTTAAACCAATCAAAAGGTAAACCTTTCACATTGTCCGGCAACACATTAACAAAATGTATTGCCAGACAACCAGGACCAATGCCTTGAGTGAATGGTGTAATCTAAATGGTATGCAAATAAATTTAAATAAATGTTATTTTAAAAGTGAAAAAACACTTACACTAACATGCTTTTTATATTAGAAACTGTAATCTTATTTCATAAAAGTATAGAAACATGGAAAATGTAAATGGTTACAGTACTAGAGCTGGCGGTGAATTTTGGCTTCCAATTCCAAAAAGTGCTCTTGCTAAGAATTCACTGATTTATGAGAGCAAAAAAAAATTATAATCCCTTCTATTGTATAGAGATTAAGTTGTTTTCTGGTAGGGTTAAATTATTTTCGCAGGACAGAGCATACTATACAATAAACGAGTTTTATTCTGAAAAATTTCAGCCTGGTATGGTTGTGATTGTTTGTTTTGTGTGTTTATATTTTGGCTTTTATGATTTAGTACACCCTTATGTATTATATATAGGCTTTTTTGACATGTTGTCTTGACAGTTATCATATCATTTGGTTTCGCGTGTTATGAAATATTTTATGTTCATTACTATTTTTTATTTTTTGTTCTTACATGTTTATATGATTTATTGCCATATTGTATTGTTTGACTTGTTAGTTGCTTCTGTTTGTTTTATAATTTCATGACATTCTTTAGATTACAATTTAATTACTTTTAATAAGTCCCTTATTTGAATTATCTACATATTTAAACATATGTTATATTGTTTAGAGTAAAAAGCTTTGTAAATGACCATGTCTTTGTACAATAAAGCATATTTGATTTGTATTGAGATTTTATCGTAACAAACATATCATTGATTATGATTATTCCATAGGCGATATCCCATTTATACATAATAGTCAGAACTAGTTTTGCACATTTTGAATTGTGCAAAACTAGTTTTGCACATTTCTGAATGACCAATACTAGTTGTCCTTGTTTTATTTACAAACGTCCGAACCCAAATGAATAAGAAGTAGGGTTAGTTTGGGTTAGTCATAAATGTACAAAACTAGTTTTGTACAATTCAAATTGCGCAAAACTAGTTCTGCGTATTTGGTAATGCTTAATAGCCATATAAGAGTAGAATTTCGGATTTTGCACATTTTTTTTTGGACATTATATGAATAAGAGTATTGTGCGTAACATATCCAACAAATTGAAAGGGTACAAAAAATATTTATAAGATTT
>MU182047.1:520525-620950 GCA_016904865.1 Pissodes strobi
TCGACAACATTCACGATGAAATTTCACAAAGTGTACGTCACATTTTTGAGAGAATGGTTCACATAATTTACTTTTAGTTTTTTTTGTTCATAGCCAGACTTAAAAGTGTAATATTCTGAACCTGTTCTATCTCTTCATTTTAAATTTCCAGAGTAAATCTATTGCCATTTTGTGTTCTGTTTCGATAGCGTACAAAATTATTTTACTAGTGTTTAGAAGCAAATTCATATCACACCACTCTGGATTCTACCTGCGGCAGAATTCACCATTTGGTGACGTTTGTCAATGATTTACTCAGCTGTCATCCTGGGTCTGCATTCTATCTTTATGCTGATGACACAACATCTTTGATTGCTGATGGTAGCCTGTTCAGCCTTGGTATCACGGCTGATCAGTCATGCACTGGACTGACGGAGTAGGCGGTACCAAATCGATTAGGCTTAAATTAGTCGAAAACCCAGAATATAATTTTCTCCCTTGGATATTGTAGTTCTTGTCAACAAACTCTGGATGAAACCATATCTTTTCTTGTAGTAAGAAACAATTGAATTAAATCTGCCAGTGAATTCACTGCGCCGAGCTTGAGTCTCTTTACTTCATTAGCCCAATATAGGAAGTTCTCACGCGAAATGCTGTTTTGATCGCAATTGAATTAAATTTAATATTCTACCTAAAATATGAATTAAGTACCGATACTTACTAGTTTTTCAACAATTAGAATAAATAAAATGTAATGAATGTTGTCAATATGTAAATAATATGGGAAATACTGAAATATAACTTACATTAAAAGATACCCATCAAATCCCATCGTCCTCCCCCAGGCTGGAGAACACCAAAGTACAAAGTCTGGGGCCGATCAATGACAGTTTGTGACAAGAGGGGTTGCATTGTATTGGCTGGCAGGAACGTCAACGCTCGTCGATCGCCATAGGATCTCCCTTTAGTGTGTATGCCACTGCCATAAAAAAAAAATACGAATACCTAAATAAAATGTGCTTATTTAGTCAAATTTTTTATGTGGTAGAAAAGGGTTTTTGTGACGAAATATTTTGTGTAAATTAATATATTAATAAAAATTACATTCTAAAATAAGTATATATAATTATATTTCATTGTTAACATATCAATTTCAGTGCCCTATCAAGGTCCGGGTGATATGCCCATGTCAAATTCCAAAGATCAAACCGTCATGTCTTGGCAACAAAACAACTACATGGGAGACTCTGGGATCCATTCCGGGGCTCAAACCCAGGTCCCCTCTCTGAGTGGTAAAGAGGAAGAGGATATGGATCTCTTTGATTTAGATCAGGTAAGCTTTCATCAGTCATTAGATATTCTTACCTTCTGGGTACATTTTCTGTATTCATTTAGCTAGTTCACAATTTTTACAAAACTGTGCAAGCAATTATAAGGTGTTTTCTAGTCCCTTTTGCAGCAAAATTCGTACATGCAAATAAACCATTTTTGCTTTACAGGGTACATAAAAGTAAATAAAATCCTGCTCCTGCACATTATGAGAAAATATGTATTTTTAAAAAATTATACTTCAATGAATATTTCATATATACAAGATTGAATGGGATATAAGTTCTAAAGAAAAAGCAAAATTGTCTTGTAAACATGGTTTGCTTCCTTGTTAGATTACATTGGATTAATAATCAATGCCTAAAATACTTAATTTTTGACAAAGAGATTTTAATTTTAAACCAAATGGAAGTGTTAATATACTAAGTGGGAAAATCAATCAATGAGTTTCTTTTAACCTTCTGGGAAAGTCGTATTTTTGGACATCATGCGCATTCAATTTTCGACATATCTCTTTTCGCAATTTGATATTTTCTTTTAGGGTGGTTATCCAGGATTTACCCAAGATCAGGTGGATGATATGAACAACCAATTAAACCAAACTCGTTCTCATAGAGTTAGAGCTGCTATGTTCCCAGAAACCTTGGAAGAAGGTAAGGTATTTAATGCATTTTGTGAAGGATTT
The DNA here is from genome assembly GCA_016904865.1 of Pissodes strobi. NCBI lineage: Eukaryota > Metazoa > Arthropoda > Insecta > Coleoptera > Curculionidae > Pissodes > Pissodes strobi. The sequence goes on from MU182047.1 coordinate 522,519, forward strand.
CTATTTTGATTTCAGTTTATAAAAGTAGGTACCTATTGTGAGGGCATCTAAATTCTTAATAGTATAATGTATTTGTAAAGCACCTTAATATTCAAAGGCAAATTCCTTTAGAAGGGAAGGCTATTAAGCAATTTTGAAATATATTATTTATTGGTTAGTCAAGTTGACCTATTTATAGAAATTTCAATTCAAATTATATATTTTGCGATCATTAGGGGGTTTTACCTTATTCTTGATGTACATTCTATTTTCATAATTTTTCTTATATGAGCCAACGTTAAATAATAAAGCTAAAAATTTACTTGCTAAATTATTATTAGGAGATTAATTTGATTTTTTATTTGGTAGGGATTGAAATTCCTTCTACCCAATTTGATCCAGGGCATCAAACTGCTGTCCAGCGCTTAGCTGAACCCAGTCAAATGTTAAAACATGCTGTAGTTAACCTCATTAATTATCAGGATGATGCCGAATTAGCCACCAGGGCTATTCCAGAATTGATCAAACTCTTAAATGATGAAGACCAAGTGGTCGTTTCACAGGCAGCTATGATGGTTCACCAACTGTCAAAGAAAGAGGCCTCTAGACATGCCATTATGAATAGTCCACAGATGGTAGCTGCATTGGTTAGAGCTATCTCAAATTCAAATGATCTTGAAACCACAAAAGGAGCAGTAGGTACACTGCACAAGTTATCACATCATAGGCAAGGTCTCCTGGCTATATTTAAAAGCGGTGGCATCCCTGCTTTGGTAAAACTCCTAAGCTCGCCAGTGGAAAGTGTGCTATTTTATGCCATAACCACTCTTCATAATCTTTTACTTCACCAAGATGGCTCTAAGATGGCGGTACGTCTCGCCGGAGGCTTGCAGAAAATGGTTGCTCTTCTACAAAGAAACAACACAAAGTTTTTGGCTATCGTTACCGATTGCCTTCAGATTTTGGCTTATGGTAACCAAGAGAGCAAGCTCATTATTCTTGCCTCACAGGGTCCCATTGAATTGGTTAGAATTATGAGATCTTATAATTATGAAAAGTTGCTATGGACGACTTCCCGCGTTTTAAAGGTAAGTAAAGTATTATTGCTCTGTGTTGAGATAGTGGCAAAGTTTAGATGGCAACCACGTATTTTAATTATTGGACACCATTTTCACCTTTGACACTAAATCAAACCAAATAGTTGTCTACAAATTGCAGTTTCACTCTTAGGCCCAGTTTTTCCAAATATGGAGAACCCTATTCTTCAAATATTGTTAATAGAATTGTAATATTATTATTCTAGGAATTAAAGTTATTTGAACTTGAAGAAGTCTTCTTTTCAGGTTAAAGCCTACATGGATGTTTTAACCTTAGGATTTTATTTACAAAAATACAAATATATGTATACATTCATTTAATTCAGTTGTCTGGGATCGTTTGTTATACATAATCCTTATTTGTATTGAATGACGTAAATACATTTATTTAATTTTAATTGCTACTATTGGAATATTGAAATTAAAGGCTAGAAAGGGGATACCAACTAGATTATATAACGTTTGATAATCTGCAGTTGTAGAAGAATAGCTTACCAACTATAGTCAGATCCATGAACCGCTCTAGTAATAAAAGACCTGCCCTGATTGGTCCTTAGTAAGTTTTTACTGAAGATGAAGTCTAATAACAAAATTGTGACATTTTGTTAGCTTTATTTAGTTAAGCAGAGGTGGAATGGTATCTTTTGCCAAGCTATAAAGTTTTGCCTTTTTAAAGGTATATCTATTGACATGACTAACTATGGCCATGTAAACATACAATTTTATTTTTCGCACAATTTATTTTAGGTGTTGTCAGTTTGCTCTAGTAACAAACCAGCAATTGTCGAAGCTGGAGGAATGCAAGCTTTAGCGATGCATTTGGGCAATTCCAGTCAACGTCTCGTCCAGAACTGTCTTTGGACGTTGAGAAATCTGTCTGATGCTGCCACAAAGGTCAATGGCTTGGACACTCTGTTATCTTCACTTGTCCAGGTTTTGGCATCATCTGATGTTAATGTCGTGACTTGTGCTGCTGGTAGGTTTTTATACTTAAAAATATAAAGCTTTTAAAATGATCTAGGTAGGTTTTTATACTTAAAAATATAAAGCTTTTAAAATGATCTATAGTGTATCAAACTATCCTTTAATTCAATTTTAATTGTTTTATTGTTATTTGGAATAAACCGCTCAGCGTCATTGGAAAAAATGTCTTTTTATGCTTGTTAATTTCGTTACCTAGAAACCTATATTATAGTGTTTTGATATGTTATTTGTTTCATAGGTATTTTATCAAACTTAACCTGCAACAATCAATTCAATAAAGAAACAGTATGCCAGTATGATGGCATTTCCGCCCTTGTTCGAACTATTATGAACGCCGGCGATCGAGAGGAAATTACCGAACCCGCAGTTTGTGCTCTAAGGCACCTAACTTCGAGACATGAAAAATCAGAATTAGCACAAAACCAAGTCAGGTGAGTACTGTAAATTGAATTGTCTAAAAGTGATTTATTTGTTTTTAGTCAAATTCAATAAAAAGTTTTAGCTAAATTATTTTTGAGAAAGCTGTATTATACTAAAAATAGTATTTTAAAATTGAAAAAGCAAATTATATATTAATACCAGCAGATTAAAGCAGAAATAGTTATTGAAATATTGCTAATGTGAAAAGTTGGCGTTCGCTGTGTCAGAATTTTTAGTAAAGCTATATTTCGGAGGGTTAATAATCTGGGGTTTGATGTGATTGAATTGGCTGGGTATAGCACAGTGTTTGGAGCCTTTTCTCGCATATTTTCATTCGGGATTGCCGCTACATTGAACCAAACCCCCGGAAGCGTAAACTCTGTCTTTCACAAGGTTTAAGATTGTCAGGCGCTATGATCACTTAACTACCCAAGAAATGTCTGTAATAATATAAACTTTATTTTAGGATTCCTAATAATATATACCATAGGAAAATTAAGTTTTTCCTACGAAACATTATTATATTTTTGGTTATGTTCAAGTATAAATTAACATTAGATGATTGCTTATCTTCACTAAATCATTCAATTTGTCTATGTATATCAGTATCATGATGGTAGCTTTACGAAAGGCAGTGACCTTTCCTGCTATTGATACAAGTAGTACTAGATCAGTGATGTAGTAAAAAAATATTGTTTTGACTTTCTAAAATCAGTTTTTTTTTCAAAATTTAATAGTTGCTAGATATCATTTTCCTGCATTTATTTAAAACATTTAAAGAAAATGTAGGCTGCAAGTTTAAAGATCTGAGATAAGCATATATTTTTTCTAGAAATGTTTATTCCCTTTGTATACTAAAGTTTTATTTTCTCTTGTTTATATTGATTACCCAATAGGCTTTATTAAACTTATTTTAAGATATAAAGAACATATTGTAAATGGTAATCAATGATTGAACCATTATTCCTGTCAAATTCATTATCTAATTCAACAAATATTTCAAAATTTCTTTTTGTTAATCAGTCTATAAATAACAATAGCTTCGTGATCAAGTAACATAGTATTTGAAGCTAAACATTTTATTTCATTCATTAACAAAGTTGAAACATACATAATGCTGGCTCTTCTGTTTAAAAGAAAAATAAAATTTTCAGAATTTTGCGTTACTATTCTCTAGCTTAATGATTAATTATATCTTTGTATAATTAGATGAGAAGATTACTATAATGTAATACACATACTCAATAAACATTTTTCGCAAATTATGGTAACACGAAGTTATATAATGGCTATATAAAGGTAACAAAGGTATATGAGAAAGTTTCGAAGTATTATAATCTGTTTATAATGGGTTTATAAGGTTACTATAAGTTACAGGTATATAATAAGATGATATAACTATTTCAATTACCATTTATATAACTGAAATACTTTAAGTTATATAGTAGTGCTGTTAATTGGATTTGAGGTGTTGTTGTTGTAGAGAGCGAGAGAGCATATCTGTTCTGATAAAATTCATTTTTTTAGTGGTTTTAAATTTGAATTAATGGTTTTTGTTTTTATCAACATATGTAATTTAATGTCGCCAGTTTTTCGAAGAAAAAATGGACCTTATATATAATGAATTTACAGTGAAAATCGGGAAAAACCAGTAGTGTCTTTGTGTATATTTATATGTCGAATAACAAGCAAAAACTGTTAACAAAAGGAATTCCTTTCTATCCGCTGATAAAAAATTCTACACCGTATCAAGTATTTATGTTGGGTGTGTGTAATTTCAAGTAAACAAACTCGTCCGTTTGTATAGTGCTGGCATTGGTACTGGGATAATTTTGGAATGAGATATGGGAACAAACTGCAAGAACTGTAAAGCTGGGGAAGGTGACTCAATTTGATCAGAATTTTTATATATGCTCTTGTTTGATTTTTGAAAATTGTTTGATTTTTAAAAATCATTTATAATGGATAGTGTTAAATATAACTTTAGATGCTGCACCACAAAACAGTATAGTTATTATATATTTGCATCAAAGTTGCCTTAATAGAGATTTTAAACACCATATTAAACTTAGTGAGCAAAAAATATTATGCTCTCTAAAATGCATCGACATGGATAATGACCCTAACAACAGATTAAACATTGCTTTGGACGAATTGGAGAAACTAAAGCAAATTAGCCATTAAAGGCATACACTGAAGAGTTCGAACTTCGCTTGACTGACAAGGATAGTGTGATCTCTGAATTGCAAAAATCAATTGGGGAACTAGAATTAAAAATACAAAGTTTGAAATCAATAAATAAAAAACAACGTCGAAGAACTCGAGAGTTTGAGGGTGATGCCTTGGCAGCAGAGAAGAAACTAGTGGACTCTCTAGAGGAGAAAGCATCTCAAATTGTTTCATTTAAACTTAACATGGACCAGTTGGAGAATCAAATGAAACTTCTGAAAAGAGAACTTGACAATAAATCTAGCACTATCTCTGAATATAAGAAAGAGATTGAGGATCTCAATGCTTTAAACAAAAATATGCTCTCTACTATCCGAGTTCTTGAAATGAATAACTGGTGTTATTCTACTGAGATCACAGAGTTAAAAAAAGAGCTTTCCGGACTTTCACTCCAGCCAAACCTGACATCCACTGAAGCCACTCCTGTTGAACCCGAGAATTTACCAAATTCTGCTTGCCTCTTCCCATAGAACTGATAAATCACATGTCAGTGATCACCTTGACAGTGGCCCTCGGGTTACTGCTGACAGTATGACTGAGGATAGCTTAAATTGTAGTTTATTACCATGCAAAGTTGAAAACAATCATTTGCTCTTCTTATCTGACAACCGGAGAAGATCTCTCTTTCATCCCTTAAGCAATGACAAAAGTTTAATCCTTGAACACATTATTAAACCGGGTGCATGCCTTAATGATGTCCTTGGAAATATTGAAAACTTAACTAAAACATTTAGTATTAATTATTATGTTCTACTGATGGCGGGTTCCAATGATTTTTTTCATAAAAAGGTTCCTAATATTCAGGTCATTTTAAAAAAAAATGAAAACTATTCTCATACCAATTTTATAGTAGTTTCGGTTCCTTATCTAGAGCCTTACAATACATTTAGTTATAAGACTGATTTAGCAATATTTAAATATAACTCTAGGCTTAAGTATATGATAGATAGTTTTAATTCTAAGTCTGAAAATGTTGTCCATTTTGTTGATTGTAATATGTTTCCAAAAACTAGAATTAATCTCAGAAGACTTAGCAACATTATCCTAAATTTAGTGGCATCAAATAATATTTTTAAGCAGAAAAACCTAACATTTATTAAAACAACTTCAGTTCTCACCATATTAACACATCTAATAATCATTCTACAGATTCAAATATGTCACAAAAGGAAAATGATAGTAAAGAGGAAAGTTGCAAGGTAGTTGATGATACTTCTATAAATGATGATCTTATAAATAAAAGTACTAATACGATTTTTTTATAGCCAGGCCTCCTCCTCAGGGGGCTTCTAGTAAACTAAACTTAACAATCGAAGATTCTTCAATAATTTCACTTCTTTTACTAAATATACAATCCTTACGAAATAAATGTGATACTTTTTCTGTGTTTTTGGATAGCATTGGTTTTCCTGACATAATATTGACTAATGAGCACTGGTTAAAACCAGGTGAATGTTTTTGTATACCAGAGTATGAGTTAGTGAGTATAGTGTGTAGAGAAAATTTTTTGCATGGTGGGACACTTATACTCTTAAGAAAATCTTCGCACCTTGGCTGCTCTTTTGTGGGAATTGATAAGTATAATCATCTAATAGAAGAGAAGACATTTGAATTCACGGTATGCTTTTGCAAGCGGCTTAGATTATATATTATTTGTTTGTATCGTTCTCCTTCAGGAGTAATAAAAGAGTTTTTTGACCGCCTGGATTTGATTCTATCCACTATTCCGTCTTCTTCAAAAATTATCTTGGCCGGTGACTTTAATATTAATTTTAATGACAGAGATTCTGTAACTACTAACCTGCTTGCAAATATGCTTGTGACATATGGACTAAATATGTTAATGGGCCGACTCGGATCACAGATGGTTGTTCAACTTTGATTGACTATTGTTGTTCAAATTATGAGGAAGTATCCTGCTCAATTTTGAATGCGGACATCTCTGATCATGAGGCGGTCAGTTGCACTGTAAAACTCCCAAGAATTGCAAGGCAGCAATCCAGACGTAGTCCTGGTAGAGTGTTCAGTTCTCGTAATTTTAATAGGTTTTGTTCCTTGTGTGATGGAGTAGATTGGCAAAATGTGAATTTCAGTTTTGATCCTATTGCTAATTTTTACAATATGTTATGCGATGTATTTAATTTGGCATTTCCCATACAACTAGTTAAGAAAAAAAACAAGAAGCCTAAGCTTTGGCTTACTAAAGGTTTAAGAACATCAGGGAATAATTTACGCTCCTTAAACTACTTAAAAAAATTCAGCAATGATCAAAGTTTTCTTGACTATTGTAATGCTTATCGTAGTGTCTATAGGAAGCTCATTAAATCTGCAAAAAAGGTGTACTATAATAAGAGGCTTTTTGAGGCTAAGAATAGGCAAAAAGAAAGCTGGTCCATAGTTAATGATTTTCGCAAGAACTCAGTCAAAAACAGTCCAAATATTGATCCAGACCACTTGAATACATTTTATTGCAATGTAGCGAATAATTTAACCCAAAACCTGGCATCCCCTTCAGACCCTTTGTCTTTTCTTAAGAATGTTGATAACACCACTGGTACATTTGCTTTTTATGATACAAACATGCATGAAATTAGGACAACTATATCTGAAATAAGGAACAAAAAGTCTAGTGGTGAAGACAAAATCTCCCCGAAAGTGCTTTTGCGGCTACCTGATACGGCTCTGGAAGCGCTGTCCGTTGCTGTCAATAATTCTTGGGCTGAGGGTGCATTTCCTGCTTGTTTAAAGTCTTCTTTGGTGGTTCCCTTGTTCAAGGGTGGTGTAACTGATGATCCTTCCAATTATCGCCCAATTTCCTTACTTCCTACCCTATCCAAAGTCATAGAAAAACTCGTGAAGAAAAGGATTTGTAATTATCTTCAATCATTAAAGGTATTAACTGTCAGGCAATTTGGATTTCAGACATCTAGTAGCACCCAGGATGCAATTTACAGTTTTCTTGAGGGTGTTTATTTTGGTGTGAATCAAGGTGGTGTCTCGGCAGCGGTTTTCTGTGATCTGTCCAAGGCCTTTGACTGTGTGGATCACAGAATTCTGCTGTTGAAGCTTGAGAGGTATGGGTTTCGGGGAGTTGCACACACCTGGTTTAAGTCTTACCTTGAGGGTCGATGCCAATCTGTTGCGCACTCGGATAAAAAGTCCTCTGTTCTGGACATCAATTGTGGAGTCCCTCAGGGTTCCGTTCTGGGGCCAATTTTATTTCTACTTTATATTAATGACATCGTTGAACTTGATGTTTCTGGAGAATTCACTCTCTTTGCCGACGACACATCGATCCTGTGGAAAAATAGAGAAATTGGGGAGCTACATCAAACTATAGCAAGTGATCTCAAGATCATTAAGGACTGGTTTGCCTGTAACCGTCTTTGTTTAAACCTCAGTAAAACCCACATAGTTGGGTTTAAATGTGATGTTACTGGGCTACTCTTGGATGGCGATCCATTGCCAGAAACTATAGTATCCAAGTTTCTAGGTATTTTAATCGACCGGGAATTACGTTTTGAAGATCATGTGTTGATGCTAGGAAGAAGACTGTCATCAGGATGTTTTGCTGTGCGAGTGGTGAGAGAAGAATTAGGTCCACAACTAGCACAGACAGTTTACTTCTCTTTGTTTGAGTCTCACCTTAGGTATGGTGTACCATTCTGGGGTGTTGCAAATCAAGGCCTACTTAATGTGCTTTTTGTTCTCCAAAAAAAAAGCTGTTCGCCTTATTGCTCATAGGGATTCTTGTAGACCACATTTTGTGACTCAACGGATTTTAACTCTGTCTTCCCTTTTCATATTAGAGACGACAACCCTTATCTTTAAAAACCACAATGCACTCCAGGGACCTGCTCCTCAGATTGAGACGCGTCAGGCTCACCTTTTACCATTACCAATTCCCAAATCTACTTTAGTAAAAAAATTGAGGGTCGAAAAATTTTTAATCATTTACCAACCAATTTAAATACAGTGCATTCCGTTGAGACCTATCGTTGCTTGCTAAAAAAATTACTTTTGAGTAGGGCATATTACACTTTGACTGAATTCTACCAGGACACGCTTTGACATGTAGATATGTATTGCCATTTGTATAATGTATAATGGATGGAAAATTCTGACACGGATTATTATAATGAGTCTGGGCTTGACAAGTTTGTGAGTTACTTATTTTTTAGGTTTAATATTTGTTTTTTTACTTTTTTGTTTTATTGATTGTTTTGTTTTATTGACCATTTTATTTTATTGACCATTTTATTTGATTGACCTTTACTTTTACTGGCTTAACTTTTATGCCGAGCTTTGAACTTGGTGATCTATTATAATGATTGTACCACGTCATGTTGTATTTCATTGCTTGTCTCTTTGTTTGTATTTGATTGTTCTGGGTGTTTAGCGTGGTTTAAGTTAGGTTAAGTTAAGTTAAGTTTAGTAAACTTGTGGTGCGATTCGGCGACTTGCCGGGTATTCTGGGGTGACGGGATGTTTGTGTTCCTGGAATTGCCGGAATACTTATGTCTCTGGATCGCCGCCATGCCATGGTTGGAAGTGGGGCCGCACCATGAATGTTGATGTTACCTGCTTTTATTTACCTACGCTTTGTCAACAAAATTTATGATTTTAGACTAATAAAGCACTTTTTGAATTGAATTGAATTGAATCACCTTTATAAAAACCGGAAGATAGTAGTGTTTGCCATATTATGTTATAAAACTCTTGGTGATAAGATAGTAACGACCGTTTCTTTTATAAAACTTCACTTTCTTTGGTAAATCAAATTAACCCAATAAACCTTACATTATCGTGCTTTTTTATAAAATGATCCCCTCCTATAGTAAACGAATAAGTATCGATTCTTATTGTTATTTATTTTTATAGTAATTCATCATGAATAACTGGAAAAAAAATGAAGTACAGCACTTTATTTCGGGGAAAAGTGACACAATTTTTTATTAACAAAATCTTCAATTCTGTACCATATACTACGACTAGTGTTTGTGAGAATTCGAATTAAAATTTACGTCGCATCCGAGTATCGAAATCCTCGAATGCATCCGAGTATTCGGGAATCATTCGAATGATTTTATTCCAAACAAATAAGAGAGTAATAAACTCACGAGATAGACAAATGATATCAAAATAATAGCAGATCTAAATTAATTCGAATGATTTTATGAGGATTTTGGTTTCGAAACAAACAAGAAACAAGCGACAAGCAAATTAATTCGAACTCTTAGCGAATATTAATTCATTTGTATGATGTAGTTTGATTTTTGATTCCTAATAGGTTAGATATGGAAATAGAATTTAGCCGGTTAATTAAGGTTGATGTCGAGTTTGACATTGAATTTATTGGAGATTGAGTAGTTTGGGTTAGGGAAATTTCTTTATTATAGGTTTGTCAGAAAATGTTATTCTTGATAGAAGTTGACGCTTGAAAAAAACTAATCTTGACAATGCTAAATTAAAGATAAGTTATACAGGATACATAAAAAATACAAAATTGAGGTTAAACAACATAAATTTTGGAAAACCTTTTGCAGAAAAAGTGAAGTTCCTATATAAGATCAAAATTAAAGTCAAATACCACTTTTTCCAAAAGTGCAAAGAGTTTTTTTTCGGCATTTTTTCAATAATTGGTAGGTATTTGACTTTTGTTTTTGCCTTAATAGGAACTTCCGATATTCCAATTTTTTTTAAGCTTATGTTTTGTATTTTTTAAGTACCCTGTATAACTTATCTTTTGTTTAGCAGTCTCAAAGTTAGTTTTTTTTTTTCAAGAATAAAATTTTCTGAAACTCAATAAAAAAGAAGTTTTCCATAATACTAATACTTTCTAATTTATTCTTGATTTTTATCTTTTATTTGTATCAACCCAAACACCAATCTTATTCCTAACTATTTTATCGAAATAGAAAAAGATCATAATAAAATGATTAAATGTGTCTGAGAGAGAGAGAAATAAACGCCATTATAATAAATGACACTACCGACAGGTGAACTGATGACAGAATTGACAGAAAGAAGTAACGGAAATATTTCCAAAACCATTATAGGCAAGTTTTATAAAGATAACCAAAACATATACAACACTGTGTTATATTACTAAAGGTTTTAAAGCGAGGTTATTTATTTAAACTTTCATTTCCACATATGACAATAATTAAATTGCATGGAATAGGTCATAATGTTCAAAAACTATAAAACTATAAAATATTATAGCCTAAAATACATATATAGAACTACAAGTGCATAAAGATTAAAATCATACAAATATTACAAAACAAAAAAAGAATTAACTAACAAAGCATAATATCAATAAAGTTGGGCACGCAGAGCCAAATCAAACAAGTCATATAAGAAATATTCATCAAGGGTATAGAAAGGGTTTTCAATTAGAAAAGATTTTAATTTTCTTTTAAAGGCCTTAAAAGTTGGTGGTGATTTAAAATCTCTCTAATTTTACACCTAGGACGCTTGGCATATTCTTACAGATGTTAAACTTATTAAATGGAACTCTAAAATTGTTTTTACCTCTAGTATTATCACTGTGGTAATCAGAATTCAACAAAATATTTGTTCTGTTTTTAAATATGTATGAGGTCATTTCCAAAATTAGAATATTTATGATTGTCAACATCCTTAAACTAACAAAAAGGTCTCGACATGACACAGTATAATCTTTTTCTGACACGGAAGAATATCAGCAGCCGCCCCTGAAGCTCCCCAAAAACACACTCCGTGTCTAATTCTAGATTTCACCTGTATGTAATATACAGTAATCAATTGGTTCTGTTTCAACACGGTTCTTAAATTACACAACATATATCTTGCCCTATTTAAGGCATTAATAACACTTTGACAGTGCTCCTTCCAATTCAAATAAATAAATAAATAAGTAACATCATTATTGCCGATCAAATCATTATACATGACAAAGCAACGTCATAAGATCGCCCATAGAATGTAGGCGTAGCTATAAATCAAAATTTACAATAATTTAAAATATAAAAAGCGAGACATTATTAGATACAAATAAAAACATAAATATAAGTATTAAACATAAAAAAACACATACATAAGCATAATTATTGTTATTCATTAAAACTGAATGTATAATAACATTTCCGTAGCAGCCAGTTCCTGACGTTCTCCCTGAATGAGCTAACAGTTTGTATATCCCTAATATCTTTGGGCAGCATGTTAAATGCTTTAATGGCCTTATATTGTGGACCCTTTTCATAAAAAGTGGATTTATGTGCTGGCACACTGAGGGCCCGCCGATTCCTGGTCTCAGTTGACATATCCTGGGCATAAAAATGTTCGTTGGTATAAAACAAATGATAATTATTTTTAACGTAAACCACTAATGACATTAAATAAAATGAGGGAAGTGTTAATATTTCCAATTCCATCAAATATGACCTACATGAAGTTCTTGGATGCATCATGCACCTAATAATCTTTTTTTGTGCTCGAAAAGCTCCCATAGCCTGTGGTGAAGAACCCCAAAATGTAAGTCCATACAATAAAAGTGACTGAATTTGCCCAAAATAAAAGATTTTGATGATTTCTATGGACAGTACCGAGCGAAGTCTACAGACGAGACCACAATAGCTGTTTAGCCTAGCTCGCAAATTTTGTGTGTGACACTCCCAATTAAGATTGGAGTCCATATGTACTCCCAAAAATTTAGTGCTATTGAATACAGGTATAGACCTGCCACCCTGCCATAGAGGGATTCCTGTGAAATATTTGTTTTACTGAAACATATAAGCGCCGTTTTGATATGGTTTAGATTTAGTCGACTTCCCAAGCACCACACTTCCATTATCCTAACTGCACGCGAGCTGACCGGCGACAAGTCCCCGAGCGTTCTCCTCGACAGCAATACCGAGGTATCATCAGCATACTGACAGAGAAGCCCCGAGCGAATTTCGCCACCAAGACTACTCGCGTACAGAAGGAACAGAAGCGGACCTAAGATCGAGCCTTGTGGGACACCTCTCTCCACATCAGTCATTTCTGAAAACAATTCTTTTCCATTGCTTACCAAACAAACACCGTGTTTGCGTCCACTCAGATATGATTTTAACAACATTGCACATGCTCCTCGCAATCCATAACATTGTACTCGATCAAACAAAATGTCATGGTCAACGGCATCGAAGGCCTTTGACAGATCAAGAAACAGCCCAGCTACTTTGTTCTTACTATCCAATTGGTCCATTATATAGCTTACTACGTTATATATTGCCATCTCAGTTGACTTTTTAGGTCTAAATCCAAACTGATTATCTGTTAGGATACCATGGACATCAAGGTCATCCATCATCCTGTTATATATATACTGCTGGCAACAGTGACACTGGCCGATAATTTTCAATACACTGTTTACATCATTTTTTATGTATAGGGATTATTTTTGCTATCTTGAAGGCTGATGGAAAAACTTGAGTTGATATGGCTTCATTCTCTATATCAGCCAAAGGAGCAGCAAGGTACTCCTCAGCAAATTTCAGTGTATAAATGCGGATTTCATCTATGCCTGATGAATATTTATTTGGCATCTTCATGATGATGATATTGAATATTTCCTGAGGATCAACTGGTTGAAGGAAAAGTGTGGGCACTCCCATATCTATCAAATGTATTGTGTTTATATGAATATCATCCCTAGATAGTTTAAAATACTTATTGAATAATCCTGCGATTTGCTGGAGATCATTGATCTCTAGGCCATTGTTCGAAACAGTAATAGGATCACTCATAGATTTTTATTTCTTTCCGAGTTTATAATACCCCATGCAGTTTTACTCCTGTTCTTAGAATTCACTATTCTGTTATCATTTATGGACCTTTGATAGTCTGATATGTACTTACGATATTCCTTCCGCTTCCTTTTATATGTATCATAAACGATAGGACTACCCGTATGCTGGTACCATATGTACAAATCCTTTATATATATAACTCGAATAGTTTTTAATTTCACTGTTAATCCATGATTTCCTGTTAGGCTTAGTTCGGCAAGTGCACACCGGAAATGACCGATCAAAATAGTAAAAAAAATATGTCAAAAAAGCAAGTGTATTTTTCATTAGAACCCTGGGTTTCAAAAACATCTAAGCCATGTCTCTCGCCTAAAATGTTCAGAAAACAGTAACATATTCTGATCACTAAAAAATCTTTTTTCAATTATTGAAGATTTATTCAGAGTTGACTCATTCCTTATATTTAATATTTGACCAAAGTGGTCGGATATACTTGTTATGTAGATATTAGAATAATTAATATCTTCATTATTAATATTACTAAAGATATTGTCAATTTGAGACCCTGAAAGAGCTGTTACCCGTGTATCACCAAATATATGTGGCTGCAAGCCAGAGCTGCTAAATAACTCATTGACTGCCATCACATTAGCATCATTATTATTCTTAAAATTTACATTAAAATCACCTCCAAAGACAATTTTTCCAGAGGTGTGGGACATTTCATACAGTAAACTGGATAATCCATTCAGAAAGTCATCCAGACTGCCAGACGGAGACCTGTAAGCACACACAACAGAATGCAAACAATTACCAATATAAAATTCAAAAATACAATATTCAAAATGCTTATCTATACAATCAGTTATATATATGCTTCAATTTTTCGGTAAACTCCTCACGAGCATATATAGCAGTACCACCTTCTCTATGTGCTATTCTTCCAAAATGGGCCATCAGCCTATAACCATCAATGTTGACGCTGCAGATTTCATTGTTGTTTAACCAATGTTCAGATAACATTAAAATATCCGGAGATACTTCTTTTAGCACAATATCCAGATCGTGAATCTTATTATTTATGCTTTGTACATTGATGTGAAAAAATGTAATACCAATATGAGTTCTTGCTTCTTGAGCACTGAAGTGATTACCTATCTTCCTTTTCACTGCAACCTTTGGATTTCCTGTTTTTGGTTTAGAAAATTTCTGCCAATTGAAAAATTAAATCTCTCGTATGCCACACCAGTTGGCCAAAAATTTTCGTTGTATACCTCATCCATTAACTCGGGTTTAACTCCAATCATGAAGCAAATTTGTTGTCGATTTGGTTTTTTAACTTCACATTGTTTTACTTCAACATCCTGTTCACTAGAGGCCGTATGCTTGACAATATGCCTTCTAATAGCTTCTTCAGATACGTGATTGGGTATTTTGGATAAAAATAACCAGATCTTTTTGTTTTTATTTCTAGGTTTTACAGCTTCAAATTCGTTGGATTCCAATCTTGTACCAACTTTCTTTGTTTTCTTTTGGTTTTGGTTACGTGTAACATTCCTTTCATCTTGTTGTTGTTGTTGGCCGTTGTAACGGGGGTTATGGCCTGTTCTGCGAAGGCCGCTAGATTTTTGATGCTCAAAACCATTTTCTTTTTCTCCTATTGGCGTTAGTTGCTGCAACGTTGTATCGTTATGTTGATCGCCGCTTTGGCAACGCTGTTGTAGTTTATTTACCTGAGTGGCAACTACATCGGAACGTGAATGGGGGAAAAGGGACGGAGGCATCCGAGGAATTTCTGTTGATGTTTTTTGTTCAGGAACACCATGGTTTTCCAATTCTAACGCCCGCGTCTTCTATAAATCACAATTTTCCGATAGTGTTGAATTCTTCTCTTCAAGCTCTTTTATGATTCTTTTTAGATATAACATTATTTCACTATCACGTTGATCACTTGTTATTGATAAATCTTCCTTATAGACGCCATTATTTGTTTGTTCAGCTATATACTTGCAAACTGCGGATTTCAATTGAGCAGCCTGTGTCAAGCATGCTGGATGGAACTTCCCTTTGCATATTGAGCACTTTTGCACTGTAGTTGCAATATTTTTTTTTGCAATGAACGCACACGTTTTCTAAATTACTTCGCTGAAGATTCGCAGACATGTCGTCGCCCGCCATGTTGGAATTATACAGTAAGACCCAGGAACTTTGCGGAACTAACTCGTTTTAATGGTCTAACGTGTATGAAAATATCAAACTTAAGCTCATTTCTGTTCTGATATGGGTATTTAGGTAAAGTGAGTTAGCCGAAAACCAATTGTCAAGATCCATCAAATTCGAATGGCAAGCCTCTTATAACATCCTTATGGCTAATAATTATAGAAGCATCATCTGCATATAAAGAC
Organism: Pissodes strobi; assembly: GCA_016904865.1. Taxonomy (NCBI): domain Eukaryota; kingdom Metazoa; phylum Arthropoda; class Insecta; order Coleoptera; family Curculionidae; genus Pissodes; species Pissodes strobi. Next base: position 538,410 of record MU182047.1, read on the forward strand.
AACGTGCAATCATTTAGCACAAAATTTATGTCATTAACATACAAAACAAATAAAACAGGACCAAGGACGGAATCCTGAGGTACTCCCATGGGTACGTCAATGGTGGGTGAATTAAATGCATTTTTACAATTATTATTGATGTGATCAATACTTACATACTGCAGTCTACCCTGAAGATAGCTTGCTAGCCATGCCAGTGGTTTATTTCATGACAAACACAATCAAAAGCCTTGCTGAGGTCACAAAGGACCCCAGCAGGACATTCGCCACTCTCTAGATGATCAGAAAGTGTTTCAATGGCAGGTCGAAAACCAAACTGATTATATGCAAATAGCAATATTCAAATAATTTAGAAAAAGGAGATGTTAGTGTTATTGGTCTATAGTTATTTATATTGCGTTTGTCGCCACCCTTGTGCAGCGGTCTGATTTTGTTACATTTTAGTTTTTCTGGGAAACAACCTGTTTCAAAAGATCAGTTTATCACATAAACCAATGGAGTAAGTAATAAATATATAGATTGCTTAACTAAAAATGACTGTACATGATCAAATCCTGCTGACGATTTTGGCTTTAAATGCCTAATTGTAATATTTAAAAGTTCAGATTATGCGATAGGTTCTAGATAGAAGTGTTAAGACTGTGATTATGAAATTGAAAAGCTGGTTTATCACCACTGTCTGTTATGTTCTCCACAATTATTTTTATAGGTGCTTCCCGGAAGAACACATTAAAAGCATTAGATACTTTATTGGGTTCCGTAATTAATTGATTATTAACTAGTAACTGAGGACCGGTGCATTCCGTACTTACTCATTTACTGTTGGGTTGGTCATGCAATTCTCCACTCTATTTATTTTATTCTGATAACAGGCTTTCTTGGTAGATTTGGCCAGTTCATCATGTTGTTGCATGATTTAGTAAGTTATATAGTGGTTGCCATAATAGTTCTGTTACTGTTGGTTACATAACAAAGTTATATAGCGTTACTAGAAAAAGGTGTTCGCAACCTTTATAAGCTCTTTAAGGGGGTTATAAGAGTAGCAGAAATATTTCTATTACTAAATATATAACTGTAAGGTTATGTATGGTAGTGATATAAGAGTAACGGCAAATATACAAGCAAAAATGTTTATTGGGACAATATTCTCGAATGATATCACTTACATTGCAATACAAGTTGATAGTATACGTATTTGTAGACTTGTTGGTGGTATTCCTGTTATTGTAAGACTGTTGAATCCGCCATCCCGTTGGCCGCTGGTGAAAGCCGTTATTGGATTGATAAGAAACCTTGCATTATGTCAAGAAAATTTCGCGCCGTTACGAGAGTCTTGTGCCATCAACTATTTGGTTCAATTGCTGATGAGGGCTTACCAAGATACACAGAGGGTAAATGTTTAACTCTTATATTTTTGTTTATTTGTAATAGTAGTATTAAATTGTTCGAATTTATTTTACTAAACACCCATAGATAGAAAAATAAAAAATATCTGCACAGATGAGAGTAGCTACTCTATCCTAAGGAACCCTGCAGTGTGGAGCTGTATATTCAGAAACAGCTGCACCAAGCTTGACTCGGAACTTTTCTATCATGTAAAAAGATTTCAAAAGCTTATCTGAGCCGGCAGGATTAGCAGGGCCGCCAATTTTTCTATCTTAATCTTACATACAATCAAAAACCAGAAAAGGCGAAGAGAAACATGCTTGTGTAATTGTTTTTATAAATGAGTTTGATTGCCGCTGTTATTGTGGATTTGTTAGGAGTGAACCCATGCTGAATATTGTTTTTTATATATATAATTGAAATCTTAGGATCTTAGTAAACTATTTACAGGGTGATAGTTCTGTATTCGTTGCAAATCCCCTTTCTTGTAAAAATGTATATCACAAAATTTTAATCTATTTGTAAATAAAGCCTTATTTATGAAGCAGTTAACGAGGTCTATGGGAAGATGAAATATATGCTTATGGTCCGATTTTGTGCATTAAACAATCGGATTTATACCAGGCAAGTCAGTTTTTTATTTTCACATTTTATTTTAGCGGGCAAGCTTGGCTAGTGGAGGTAGCCAGCAACCAGGAACATATGCCGATGGTGTTAGAATGGAAGAAATAATTGAAGGTAAAATATCTTTAAAACTACATGATAATATTTTTAAATTGGTATATAATATGTTTGTTCCCTAAGAACTCCTTTATTCGATAATTCTGACGTGGTCTACAAAGTTTAGCATATTTTTGCTTTTGGTATTAGGTATATATTTAATTTTTAGCATTATCTTCTGTTTTTTTTTTAGGAACTGTTGGTGCTCTACACATCCTTGCAAGAGAATTCTTCAACCGAGAGCAGATTCGACAACAGGGTGTCATTCCAATCTTTGTACAATTACTGTTTAACGACATTGAAAATATTCAGCGCGTAGCGGCAGGTGTACTTTGCGAACTAGCTGCCGATAAAGAAGGAGCAGACCTGATCGAGCAAGAGGGAGCCACGGCACCACTGACTGAGTTATTACACTCAAGGAATGAAGGTAGGGTTATTTAACAAATAAACTGATATTAAACTAAGGGATTGTCCAAACGGAGGAATCATTACCGGCACAGTGCCAGAAATTGGAAATATGTCATTGAAATCTATAAAGAGAAACTGTTGAGGTTTTAGCTCATTAACACTTCCATGCATCATAGATTTTATTAATTAAAAAAGGAAGCCATTAATAAATATTATTTTTAGTATAACAATATTTGTTATGTAATTTAGGTGTTGCAACTTATGCTGCAGCAGTATTATTCCGCATGTCTGAAGACAAACCCCAAGACTATAAGAAACGACTTTCTATGGAACTGTCCAGCTCCCTGTTTAGGGAGGAAAATCTTTGGAATCCCGATCTGGGCATTGGAGCAGATTTCCAGGTAAGTAATTTGCATTTTGCTAAAATTTCCATATATGTAGGTAGTAATTATAACTGTCCCTAGTGGAGAGACACAACTCGAAGAATATTATTTGAGTCACTTTTTCTATTATCTCATTCAAAGTAAAAGTAATGAGGATTTTATTCATAAGCCTGAAAAATACATAGTATTGTGTTTTTTCCAAAGAATTAACAGACTTTAAGACATGTCATGTAAAAACTTAGTCTTGTGTGGAATGGTGCGAAGCTGCAGAAAGAGATTGGAAAGAGAAATGAATTTAAGAATTAAAGGTTGAGGGACTTAAAGCCTAAACCGACTGTAAAGTGCATCATCAATCATTCAAAAATGTGTAGACTGAAATCGCGTTTAGTCCCATATCTGATAATATTGCGTCCTAAAGTAATGTAAATACGATATTGCTGGACAATGTATTAAACGCAGAAAGACATTTTTTTTAAATGTATATAAATTTTTTATATGAAACTGCCAATGTTGAGGAATTATTTTAATAACTCGACACCGTGGTATAAAAGTAGTTTAAAAAGATCGATCAAGATCGCATCATCTATTCAAAATATTTAGCAGCAAACACATCTTTGTCATTTTCCAATATATGATAAGTAGCAAGATTACCTTTTTTTTCAAAAAAGCAAAACTTGGTACACACATACGCGTCTGAGCGTCTTTCATTTAATCGCACGTTTTGAACAAATATTGCAAGCGTTAAGATATTTTTATTTGGGACAATCCCAGGGATAGGTTCATACATTTATTATTTTTTGTTAGTGACTGTCTATTGTTGTTAATTCCTGAAATACAACATTAGTTTTTGCATCCTTTTCTGATCTTTTGCACATATTTGATTTAGTATTTTTGGTATTTTGTTTTTTTATTTTATAGTTTTTGTTTTTTTTTTGCATCTCTATTTGAACATTCTAGGATATTTTGAGCCCTGAGCAGGCCTATGATAATATGTACGCCCAAGGCCCTCCAAGTGTACATAGCAGCCATGCTGGCAGGCCTTATCAACAGCAAGGTAACTAGACGAAAAAAAAACAAACAATTCTTGATTCACAAATATTACTAACCAAAACCATGCATCGTTGAAAGTTTTTATTCAAGGAAATAGTTATTTAGTGAAGGATTCTGCAATAATTGGTTATTATTTGTTTATAAATACACTCACTACATTACTGGAATGAGCGGAGGTGTCTTGTTCAAGTAGAAAGTACATTTTAGTTTTATAGAAATCCTCCAATTATGAGGAATATTGAGATTTTCAGTTTTCAGCACTATAGCTGTCATCAAGCTATTGAAAAGTTACTTCTCTAAAGGTTCGGCACCAGATAATCACAAGCGACAGTCGCATAATGATTGGACCCGTTGTGACACTGCGATGGGGAAAGCAACACTACCCTATTATTCTCCCTAGTAAAATCATCATGGTTGAAACTCAAGTAAGAACGGCCCCGAGTCCCCGGCGTTCCTTAGATGGAACAGGGGTGCGAAGAATCTCCGGGTGGAAAACAGATGTTAATAATTCTTTTAGAATTGGTACCTGGAACGTCGGTACTATGTGCCAAGTAGGAAAAATACAAGATATTACAATACTTGAAATGCAGGTATTGGGAATAAGTGAAATGAGATGGCCAGAAAATGGCAAATATCAAATTCAGGACCACACAATTATACTAACCGTAACGGCACCGGTCAACATGAGAGCGGTGTTGGAATTATCATCAGTAAAACTATTAGTAAACTTGTTACAAACTTTATTCCCGTGTCAGAAAGAATAATGGCCATCCGAATTGAATCTACGCCTGTACCTCTCAATTTTGTCCAAATATATGCGCCGACCGCTGACAAGACTGACCAAGAAATAAAACATATTTACGATTCCCTTGCAGATGCAGTGAGACAATTACCAGGACATAATGTAAATATCGTTATGGGAGATTTCAATGCTAAGATTCGGAAGGGAAGAGATGGAGAATGTGTAGGACCATATGGACTGGGTGAGAGAAATGAGAGAGTTGACCGTCTGAGTAGTTTTTCAACGGAGGAGCAACTGATACTTTTGAATACGTTCTATAAATTACCTGCCCGAAGACTTTACACATGGACATCGCCAAGAGATAACCCCGGAAATATTACAAGGAATCAAATTGATTACATTCTTGTCAATAAAAGATTTAGAAACAGCTTCACGTCAGTAAAGACCTATCCTGGGGCAGATATCTCTTCAGACCATAATCCGCTAGTTGGATCTCTCAGAATGAATCTTAAACAGATTAAAAATAAAAGAATGGCCGATAAATGCTGGGAAATAAAGAGACTTAAGGAAGTACCAACCAGAACACAAGTGAAAACAGACATTCAGAACAACTTTAAAAATAATCCAAAGAAATGTAATGAAGAAGATCTTGGGACGATGCAATGCGAGATTGATCGAGTCGGCGAGAGATACCTTAGACCTGTAGCTACCAAAAAGACGCCCTGGATGACTGACGAAATCCTAAGGCTGATGGAAATTAGGCGATCTTATAAAAATAAAGATATCCCAAACTACAAATGTAGACAACAACAGATCAATAGGGAAATAAGAAAGGTTAAAGAAAGACATCTTAAGGGAAAATGTGAAAAGATAGAAATTCTGGAAAGAATGTACGACCACTTTAACATGCATAAGAAAGTCATAGAAGCTGCAGGCTTTTTTAAAACACAAAAGAGTGGCAGGTGAACCGATAAAAATGGCAAAATTATAATAGATAAGAAGGTCAAAATAGGCACCTGGCAAGACTATGTTGCGGAACTTTAACGACGACAGAGGTGGATGCCCTTATTTTTCTTGTGAAACGGGATTTTCTATTACCACATGTGAAGTGAAAAATACCATAAAGCTGCTGGTCCAGATGATTTCCACTCAGAGTTTCTGAAATTATTTGACGATGACGGTATAAAATGGCTGGCAACAATCTTTAACTCCATATATAACTCCGGAAAAATACCTCAAGCCTGGCTTAGGTCTACTTTTATAACTATTCCCAAAAAATCAAACGCAAAACAATGCAACGACTACCGCACCATAAGTCTCATGAGCCATTTATTGAAACTTCTTAAAAATTCTGCAATAGCGGAGATATAAAAATTGCGAACAACACATCGGACGAACCCAATTTGGATTCAGAAATGCAGTGGGGACCAGGGGGGCTTTGTTCTGTATCCAAGTACTCTTCCAGAGATGCAGAGGTGTCAACTGCGACATCTATGTTTGCTATATTGATTACCAAAAAGCATTTGACAAAGTCCAACATGACAAACTAATTGAAGTGCTGAGGAGGATTTGTCTGGAAAACAAAGACTTAAGAATTAGGTATAGCAAACCTATACTGGAACCAAACTGCCACCATTCGCATTGAAGGTGAAGAATCTGAAGATATTAAAATACAAGAGGAGAAGGAAACTCCAGGGGTGTGTGTTGTCTCCTCTGCTGTTTAACCTATACTTCGAAGAAATATTCCATAAGCTCTGGAAGATGAAGACATATTGGTGAACGGAGAATTTCTAAATATCAGATATGCCGACGACACGGTGGTATTCTCCAACAGTCTCCAAGGACTATAAGAGATAATGTCAAGAGTTACAACCACTAGTCAACAGTTCGGACTAAATCTAAATACAAATAAAACAAAATACATGGTAATCAGTAAAAATCCAACGCCAACAGGACAACTACTGGTGGATGGTAAAGCAATAGAGAGGGTTAACAATTATACATATCGAATGAACAGTGGGATCACTCAGTTGAGATAAAAGTTCGCATTGAAAAAGCCAGAGCACAGTTCGTAAAGATGGCTAAACTTCTAAAAAGCCGTGACCTTAAGTTATCTACTAGGGTAAGACTTCTCCGCTGCCTATGTATTTCCGTTGCTACCCTATGGGGTGGAACCCTGGACCCTCACAGAGGCTAGCAGTAAAAAACTGGAGGCGTTCGAAATGTGGCTGTATCGACGCATACTAAGGATTTCTTGGTCAGAACACAACAAATGGGAGTGTCTTGGAAAGATTGCATAAAGATGTGGAGATTCTCAAAACTATCAAGAAGCAAAAGCTGGAGTATTTCGGGCACATTATGAGAAATAGAGAAAGATATGGACTTTTGCAACTGATAATCCAGGGGAAGGTGTTCTGTAAAAGAGGACCGGGAAGAAGAAGAATATCATGGCTGAAGAATTTAAGATCTTAGTTCAATATGTCAACAACTTGACTTTTTCGAGCCGCTGTAAACAACATCCGATGACGGATAGGCACTGGAAAAAGGTGTCATAACACTGTACCTAAGAAATTGGAAGGGAACACGAAACCAAGAGAACTTAAATCCGTAATAAAAATAATGAAACCAATAATTAGTGTTACAGGAAGATCTGCATAAGTGTAAAGTTTTGTAAGTCAATAATTTGGCAGATTATAGTGTTCCGCATAGTAATAACAGTGAACCCGTTTTATTTGCTATTCCGTACTACAAGTCACAGGATAATTATGATGTCACCATTATTATAAAAACTGCAGCATATTGGTTAGGCTCCTTCAAAGAGACTCAATTTTTAATATGGTGAAAACCTTCATAGCCTTGGAGAAGAAGATCCTGAGGCTTATGACATGATATTTCCTTCCACTTGAAGAGATATATACTTGCTGTTGAAAATCTAGAATATGGTGGTGATTGGTGAAGTCTTCTGCTTACTGATTGTTCAGGATCAGATGGGTGCCTTAAGGACCTGTGTACTGAAGATTCGACGAACGGAGAAAGCTGTGCGCTCTCCGGAGGCTGGGCTGGATGAAATGATAAGTGGACGCCCTGAATCCCCTGATTTTTGAACATCTTGGTGTTATGCGGTGATTTTTGTACTTTCTGTGGAATTGGCATTTATTTTCAAATGCGGCCTCTTAAGATTTTCCTTTATTTTTACTTTAAATATTTTTTGGTGCTTCTTGTAAAACTATAGATAATATACTCTGTCGTATTAATTGAATTGGTATCTATTTCAATATTTCTGGAGGATTTTTTTTTTTTTGATTATGGAAGAGTGCATATAGCTATTGCCTAGGACCTGTGACTATACAAAAAAAACTCTGATGTTTAAGAGGTGCCACTCATTTCACAGGCAGTTTTTTTTGCTTTAGTACTTTCACTTACTTAAAAATATCCCCAATTATTGCAGAAACCTGATAGAAATTAAGGGTATCAATGGCACTTTCAAGTCGTAACAATTTTCCAGGGCTCTTAACAGACATCTAACAGCTTAAAATCAAGGTGACGGTTGTGTGCATGCTCATAATGATTTTGCTTTTTATGTACTAATAGTTTGATTATTTTTGCCAGTTTTCCAATGTATTTCTAATAAACTTTTTTTTATTCAATTTGTATTTTTAGTATTAAGTTTTATTGCCTGAATATATCAATTGGCATATGCATTTGATATTGAATTAAAAGTTTGACATTTGATATATGTATGTTATATGGTGCTAAAAATTTCATCCATCGCACACAAATAATGATCTTTCGGTTTGCAATTAATTAAATGTTAAATTAATTATTGAAAAACTTGTTTTGAAATCAAGGTAAACACTGTTTTTTGTCAAGATTAATTTGAGTGCAAGGATTATCTGGATAACTTCTTTTATATGGCGATACAAAAAAAAACAACGGCTCCATTATTCGATTCAAGTGGTTTTGAACAGAGTTTTGTCATGCAATAAGTTGTGTCCACCGATTTAATTTTTCGAGATTTTTATTATTATGAACTTTTTTCAAGACAGAATTATTCATTCTGTAAAACTTAACGACGCGAAATTTACATTAACATTGAAGGATACCAAAATATAGAGCTTTAAGTGCTGTCTTATAAAGTTTATTTATAGAGAAAAATTATAAGCGTTTTATGTATACATCAATATCTTCATGTCAAAAATGCTAGAAACGGCTCCATTTGTTTTAAATTAGTTTTGAGACTAACGCACTAATATAACAATATGCGGTGTGGTAATTTTAGGAATTAACTAATAAGTAACAAAAGAATACTTTTTCGTAAATGTTGCAACACGGAACATTTTTTTGGTATACAGGCTATGACCAGATACCCTTAAACATGCAAGCCATGGACATCGGGTCGCCCCTTGACGCCATGGATGTGACAGGGACTGAGCCCGACCTGAATTTCGATGCCATTGACCAGCTGCCTACACCACCACAAGACAACAACCAAGTAGCAGCCTGGTACGATACCGATCTGTAACTTGTAAGGGAAATCTAACCTCACTTTTGTGCAGTTAAATAACTTTTAGTACTTTTGGTGGATGTATTTTGTATTACATTTCTATAATATGTTCTTTGCTTCATGTAGCAATTCATATGGAATTGCTACATCTTTAAAGTTGATAAGGAAGCATAACTATGTATGTATGTGGAGATATTGCTCCATTAAAGTGAAAATCTGTTGATTTTTTGCAGATCTCACATAATGTTATGTATACCAAGTTGTAAAGCAGTATAATAATCGTTTCATAGCTGCCAACAGTTATAATATTTTTATTTTTATTCGGCTTTATATAAAATTTGTATTATTGATGGTGCTTTATATGAATTAAACGTGTGAGGTGGTTTCTTCCCTATAACTGAGTCAGGTGAGCCCCTTGTGGGATGCTCTTAATCATTCATCAGAATTATCTCTGCGGATTTGAACTACTATTCTTTATATTATAAAAGAGTTGATGACGCTTATGGTGAAAAAACTTCAGGCTGTCCCACAATGAATTATTTTTACAATATTTTACCTAAAGACAGTATAACGTTTACGCTAAAAATTCATTTACGATGTTTGGCTTACCTGATGTTTCAGATCGGTTATTTATATTAAATTATATTTTATTATATTAGATTATTAGTCTAGATGTAAGTTCGTCCTGTTTTGATTATTATTTCTTTATGTATGATACGTTTTCAAATTAATTTAGCACAAAATTTAATTTATAATAAGTCAAATTAAGGAATAATGTGCATTGACCTTCATGCCAAAATGTGGTATTTCCGAACTTTCTGGTTAGTTTTTAAATATCGACAGTTTAATTCTATGATCGAGGTAATCAATTTTTTTTGGTGTAGGTATGATTAAAATTCGTTTACGTTGCAATGTTTCATAATAGAAAAATTAATAATTTTATTGAATGTTATTATGGATTTATTGATATTCCTATTTTTTTTTAACAGAAGATGCCATCCTTATTTAAAAATGAGCCCAATCTTTTTCTTTGGGTGTGTAGCTGTAGATCGAATTTCCTTTATCTTCGTGCAAGGAAATATCTTTTGTGTTAGTATGGTTTAAACTAATTAGCTATTTATACTATTTACTGATTTGTCATTTAGCTACTTGTCTTTTTTGTATGGGAGCTGAACAGTTTACAATCAGCTACAATTTGATGCAATTTTCAATAAGTGATTCTATTTAGTGTAGAAAATATATTTTTTCGTTATTTTGCATTTAGGTTTGAATTTTTATATTATACTTATTAGATGTTTTTCGACTAGCATAGAATATTAAGTATATAATTAGATAAGGCAATATTTATAAAGTTTTCGAACAAAACTTATCGAGCTTAATAATAATTAAGACCAGTCGACTTTTTTTATGAATTAATTGATTTATCTATGTGTTTTTATATCATATCAATTCTATTACTTTTTGTGTGATGTCGGTAAGAACACGGTACATGTTTTGAAGTATTTCAAAATTCATTACATAGTTACTTCGTTGCAAAAGAACAGTTACATGTTTAAAGTGTACAATGCATTGACACATAATTTCAGTGTGCACTCTATCTAGTATTAGTTACAGAACTAACACTGACTTTATACAGCTTATTTACATATATTCCAAACCAAGGAACCATGAGAGAGATATAATACATTGCTATGCTTTTCTTGCGTTTTATACCAGAACTAAAACATATCAAATAGGATATTTTTGTAATTAAATTTCTTATAATCAGTTCTGATTCATATTAGTGACAACCGCATGTTCTGTGTTCTTGTTGGCTAATTTTAATATTGTCAAATGTATCGCACAATTTTCTTGTTTTAATATTTTCTAAATGTTTTTATTGAACTCTATTTGACATTTAATCAAAAAGTATTCGTAAAACAGGGTAGATTTGAAATTATCTTTATCAGAGAGGCTACTACCTCCTGAATAAGTAATCAATCGATTTATGCATGATGTAATTTATAGAATACAATACATTTCTTGATAATTGTCAAAGTGATGTTTTATTACGTTAACCTGTCATTTCGTTTAATGTGTGACAAACCTGGCACGATGTTCCTTCATCTTCTGGTAATGAGCAATTTACAAATGGTTGTGATTTGAACGATTTTATTCAAAAATGATTCTTAAGTGTTTCATTTCGATGGAAAAGGGAATTGTTTCTCTGTCTGTGGAGAACTACTATGTTTAGCCCTCTTAGAACTCTCGTGGTGTGAAGGGGGCCACTCTTGTTTTATGAGGATTGACTTAAGAGTTGTTCGCGCCTATACCAGTCATCCACGATTTGAGAGCTCTTTGAGTTGTCTCGGAGAGTGTGCCGATAAATTTTCCTCACAGTACTATCGCTATAACATCTGTATATCCTAGGCATAGGAATCCTTCAGCAGATAGTTTTTGGAACAAGTCATCTACCAGGATGGTTCAGACAAAATATCTTTAAATTAACAGCTTCCTTTGGCCATAGCGATTATGTAATTATAATGTTAGATCTTAAAAATATTAAATTTCTTAACTTTCAGCCCCTTTATTCTTTGTTAGCTGTAAGTAGGGTTGCTAATGTTATTTTATGCTACAAGTATGATAGTAATGTGGGAAGCAGATATGTTTATAATAAGTTTAAGGAGTACGTAAAACAATTTAGAAACAAAAATATCAATGTTTCGTTGAAAATAATACAAAATCTTCGGCATAACTTCCGATATGCGTTCAATTACTCCTCATTTGTTTGCTTCTTACATATGTGGTCGTTCACCGAATTTGATTACAGTTCTTAGATCTGTGTCTCTGGATGATCTTGCAACCACTAATTTTGTAAATTGTGTTAGTGCCAGGGAAAGAGACAATACTATGAGTATCTGGGATAGTGAATTTGGTGAGAATCTTGATTTTTTGGAGCAGCGCCCCAATTTACAAGGTTCTCCCTGATGTTACTTAATATCCAATCGGTCAGAAATAAGATTGACGATTTGAATCTTTTTATCGAGAGTATTAAGTATCCTGACTTTGTCCTTCTGGCAGAACATTGGTTGAAGGAGAATGAACCCTTGTTTTTGGAGAATTACGTTATGCTTTCAAGCTTTCATCGAACCAACACCAGCCATGGTGGCACATTGATACTTATGCATAACAGGATGCTTGGTACTCATAATTTTGCAGAAATTGATAAGTTTAACTATTTGATTGTTGAGAAAGAATTTGAATTTGGCTTGGTGTATTGCTCTAAACTTAATCTCTATATTTTATGTGCTTATAGATCACCTTCTGGCGATGCTTATATTTTTCTGAACGGGCTGGAGTCACTTTTGTCGCGGCTGCCTATGCGTGCATTCATAATATTGGCCGGAGATTTTAATATAAATTTTTTGGACGCGAGTTCTACAATGGCTCGAATGATGCATACTTTTTTGGACTCCTTTGATCTAGTAATGCACGTTGAGGCAGCTACACGCATTTGTTCAAGTTCACCGACCCTATTAGACTATGTTTGCAGTAATTTTAGTGGGAATCATGTTGAGTGTAGGGTTACAAGCGCGGGTCTTTCTGATCATGAGGCGGTAGTTTTTGATTTCTCGTTTTGTTTGAAAAAAATTAAAAGTGCAAGGCAACGTAAAAGACTATTTACTAAGAGAAACTACAATACATTTGTTGAAACGTGTAGGAAAACAGATTGGCGAATGGTGTTGAGTCGTGAAGTACCGCTGAGTGAATTTCATTCTCTCCTACTTAAGACTTTTAAAAAATGTTTTCCTCTTACTTCAGTGAAATATAGATGTAGGGAACCGTGGTTTTCCAGGGGTCTAAAGATATCTTCATTGTATTAGAAAGTTTGCCTTACACAGTCCTCAGTTCATTCAGTACTTTAATAATTATCGCAAAATCTTTAGAAAAACGGTAAGAGCGGCCAAACAGTCGTATTTTATAAATAGAATCAACAATTCAAAAAACAAACAGAAAGAAACTTGGGAAATCGTGAATGACTTGAGGGGAAAGAATAATGGCATTCAGGTCGAAACCAGCTTAAATTGTAATGAACTAAATAATTTCTATTGTTCTTTGGCTGATAGTCTTAGTAGCAGAATAACTTCCGATCACGATTTTAGTCAATTCTTGGGTGGCGTTAATGTAACTCAATCATTTTTTCTTAGTCCCACAGACCTGGAAGAAGTTAGAGACACTCTTGGTGAAATAAGTAACAGGAACTCAGCGGGCTGGGATGAACTCTCTGTAAAAGTTTTTTTGCATCTTCCAAATGCAGCGCTGGAAGTACTGGCTGATTCCATAAATCAATCTTTTGTCGAGGGTGTTTTTTCACCCTGTCTGAAGAGGGCTACTGTTGTGCCGTTATATAAGGGAGGTGATTCCAACTCTGCCTCAAATTTCAGACCAATTTCTGTGCTGCCAACCTTGTCAAAAATAGTGAAAAAACCAAAACAGAGTTTTATCCACAATACCGAAACAGAATATTTGCACTCGACGCACGTTTCGCTAACCATGTTAGCGTCATCAGGAGATGATTAAAACTCCTGATGATGCTAACATGGTTTGGGAAACGCGCGTCGAGTGCAAATATTCTGTTTCGGTATTGTGGATAAAACTCTGTTTTGGTGCATGTTGCCGAAGGTTCCAAACCCCAACGCAGTAGTGAAAAAACGTTTACTGTCTTTTTTAAATAGAAATAATTTACTTTGTGCACAACAGTATGGCTTTCTGAACTCAGAGGGTACAAATGACGCTATGTTTGCATTTCTTGAACATTTATATTTGAGCCTTAATAGTGGTGATGTGGCCGCAGCGGTGTTCTGTGATTTGTCGAAGGCATATTCGACTGCGTCAATCATGAAATACTGCTGTGGAAACTCGAGAAGTATGGGATAAGAGGACCAGCCCTAACATGGTTTAGGTCGTATCTGACTGGCCGCTTTCAAATTGTAAACTTCAACAATAACTCCTCTAATGAAATGGAAATCCATTCTGGAGTGCCTCAGGGGTCTGTTCTCGGTCCGTTGTTGTTCTTGTTGTACATCAATGACTTAACTTATATTAATATCAGGGGTAGATTCACTCTGTTTGCCGATGAATCTACGATACTTTGGACGGGCAGAGATGCGGATCAGCTTGAGAAAGATGTTGGAAATGATCTGACTAGGGTGAAGGAATGGGCTGATGCAAACTTGTTATCTTTGAATACAAAAACTCATATAATGACTTTTAAATGCATATTTAATGAAATAAAAGTTGGTACCCAAACAGTAAACAGTGAGTGCGTAAATAAGTTTCTAGGTTTATATATAGATGATAAACTAAAGTTTGAACAGCATATTACTTATATCAGCAAAAAATTAGCTTCCAACTGTTATTCAGTTAGAATAATATCAAATAACTTGAATTTAACAGCCACTTATTGAATCACATTTGAGATATGGTGTATGCTTTTGGGGATTTTGTTCCAAATGTCTATTCAATGCAATATTTGTATTACAAAAGAGAGCTGTGAAGTATATGTGTAAAGCTAAAATTAGAGATTCCTGTAAGCCACTTTTTCAAATTCATAAAATTTTAACATTACCCAGTTTGTTTATTCTTGAGACTGCTTGTCTGATACGCAAGAAGTTTAAGGGTGAGATTCGTTCGGCCCCAGTGTTTAATACTCGCTAAACATAGAATAGATTTACCAATTCCGCATTCCAGTCAGTCCAAAAACTGCATAATTTATGACAGTAAGAGAATATTTAATCAGCTTCCGCTACAAGTAAGAAATATTCAAAATGACACGAAATTTAGAAGAGAGGTTAAAGCACTTTTAATCCCAAGGCTATTATATATTGGATGAGTTCTTTCAGGACCGCTTTAAATAATCAATAATAAAATTGCCTAATTATGAATGTCTGTTCTTCTGGGTGTTGTGCTTTACCCTCTGTACATGAATAATTTTCGCATTATTTAACAATATTGAGTGTTTGTGCTAGGAGCTATTTTAGTATGGATGATCTTCCATAATGTAAATATAATAAAGATAAGCATTCGGCCTCTGTCGCAAATTTTAATGATTTTAAACTTTGACATTGATTTTAATTGTTTTTTGCTTTTTGAATTTGTTTTTTCCTTATGTTATGTTTTCCTATTCCTTTTGTTTTTTGCATTCTTTTACCCGATAAGATTAGGATATTCCTTTGAACAGCTTTGTAAATGAGAAACAATTCTTTATACAATAAAGCTTTTTTGACTTTGACTTAAAAGTGACTGTTATTTCTTTATTCTCTTTTGACTTTGAGTGTAGCCTCTTGAGATCATCCAGTCCATCGATCTACCTGCTTGATGGCAGTAACGTCAAACTGGTCAGAGCAGTCTGATTACGGGGAGTGACGCCCCCGCCATTTCGAGTTGCCACGGGATGTGGCCCATCAAATCTCATCGTCCTCCTCCAAGGTGGAGAACACCAAAGTACAAAGTCAGCAGCTGATCACTGGGGAGTGACCCAACAAACCCCATTCTTACCCCTGCCAGACTAGGAATGAGCCTGAGGTCGATGCTTCCAGTGGAAGCGGCCCTAGGTGGTAGATACATAGGCCTACTCGCATCGTCCGGAAGACCACCGCACTAGAGCTGGGAAGCGCTAAGTGGATTTTCCGAATCACGTTCAGCTTCCGCGCTGGTGGTTCCGGTTTCCACAGTAGGAATATATGGACATGATGGTGCTTCCAGGATCAAAATATTCCGGAAGTGAACCACCCGGCCGTTCGGATCTCCGGGCGCTGGGTGGCCCTGGGAGCCCTTCATTCGTCATTTCACAACCAGCAAAGATCCCGAACCAATTTAGAATAGATTTCTTCAACATAAGAGGCCTTAATACAAACATAAATTCTTTACACCAACATCTACAAGCAAATAGACCACACATCCTAGCCCTTACTGAAATACAAGTACGTTCTACAACAGTAAACTATCCTGGTTACGATTTAGACATAAGTTCGAAATATGCCTTTGTCCGAAGCGACCTTTCAGGTCACCGCGAGGAAACCCTCGAACTCGAACCGAACATCCTTGACGTCATGTGTGGGTCAAGTTCACCGCCAAGGGATTAACCAAGTTTATATGTGGTCTCTATCGCCCTTCGAGCGATAGAGCCTAGCAAAGCTTTTTTACGACACTAGCTACCACGTTTGACTCAATACAGAAATATTCGTTCTGGGAGACTTTAATGCCCACAACACCCACTGGCTCAAACATCACAACAAGACCGACAACGAAGGTAAATTTGCCATCAGCTGCGGGCTGACTCAACTCGTAGACGAACCAACTCGAATCTCGGAGAGCAAGGGTGTGCTCCCCCCCCCCCCCCCCTCACATAAATAATTTATAAACTAACAAAACTTAAATCCAAAGCACATTACAAATTAAGGGAAAATTAAATTCGAATTTGTCCCCCCCGGGAAAAATTTATATATACGCCCTTGTCAGAGAGAGGCGAATTCGCCGTCCTGGATCTTTTCCTAACCACCAATCCTGACCAGTACACAATTACAGTTGGTCCGTCATTAGGTACATCCAACCACAAACTAATTACAACGGTTTGTGAATTGTCACTTCTAAAGAAGGATGCACCATTGCCTCGCAAAATCTGACATTAAATTCCGCAAACTGGGCCGATTTAAAGGAGTTCTACCTAGATTTTCCTTGGCTCGACCTCTGCTTTGACACTAACGACCCATCAGTATGCTGCGGAGAGATTACGCAAGTAATCTCAGGAATGGAAGCATACATCCCAAATTCTATCAAGTGACCGTCAAAGTGAAAGCCCTGGTTCACCAGAAGATGCGAAAGAGCTGTAAGATAGAAAACAGCAAGCCTGCAAGTACTGGCAGCAAAATCAGACCGCTGAAAATCGCAATTATTTTGTGGAAGCGAGAAACGAATGGAGGACAGTAGACTCGTCAAAAACACAAAAATAATAATCCAGTAGGAAAGAGATCACGGGAAAGACCACCAAAACGTTGGAGAGAATGCTGGACTTAATCTGCCGGGGAGGACGTGTTGGCAATGAGCAGGCAGTAGCCTACTAATATGTATCCATGTTAGAAAGTAGAACAAGAGAAGAAAAGCCAATGCAAACGTGTGATCGACGAAACTAAGGACAAACACAATGAAAGGATCAGGAATAAACTATTCAATGCCCCAGTGGCTCCAGGAATTTCTGATTGTTAGCAAAGACAGTAGGTAAGTAATAACTTTACTAAATCGTCTTTCCCACCTTTGACAGACGAACGTGGCATCACGGCGATTACAGCCATGGAAAAAGCAAATATTTTATTCATCTTGCATATATTTCCATATATTTAATACTCCTATATCGTGTGTCGAGCTTCTTTACTATGGACATAAACCTAACTCGGAGTAGTTAGGTTTATGCTATGGAACTGCAGTTCGCCGAGGATACACTTGTTGCACTTGCTTGATGTGTACTTTGTTAATTTGCGCATGAGCTAGCGCGGAATAACAGTTGGACGACGGCAAACGAGAAACGCGCTGACAATCCAGTGCTCTATACGTCATACGTCCATGCACACGTGGAGGCGATCGATAATCGAAGGGGCATCGCTTATTGGTTGAAATCCTTGACATGCGCTCAACGCTCAAAGTGCTCATCGATCATTCTATCTCGTTTTGATTTGGGACAATTTTTGGCTCGACACACAATATAGGAGTATTAACTATATGTATATTTCACTATTTTTTTCATAATTAATAATTGTTTCTGATTCGCTTAATAATATTCTGCTAAAGCAAGAATTTAGTATTTTTATATTACACTTTCGATTAACTTACAACTTCAATAATCTTATTTTTTTGTAGTGACCATCGGGTTAAAATACCGATTTTTTGGTGGATAATTGCGTATCTCATTAGCCAAATTCATGAAATTTACGTATTTTCATCTAAATTGAATAGTTATTTGGGAAATTCTCAGAGTGGATTTTATATATTCCTGCAAAGGTAGTAACTTGAATATTTAGTAGAATTTCTCTGATTTTCCCTCATAGTATTAGTCTTAATATTTTTTCTTTTCACGCGTATTTCATTAAAATTTCAGTTTATTTGTAACATCAAGCATATAATTATTAGCACATACCCTGTCGCGCTTCAATACTGATGCACCGACAAAAATTTGCGTTTATGAGAGGTTAAGCTTACATGTGTAAATTTACCTGTTTTTTCCTATATATTTTACCTAAATTCCTATCTCAATGCGAGGTAGTAATTACCATATCTTTGTCTCTAATTAATTGAGGTGTAGTTACGCTCAATTACCATTTATGTGCCAAGGGCCATATAGAGAGTAATAGAAATTACTTATTTTGAGTTATAGGTAAGACTCGTTTATAGAGAGGTTGTACCTCTATTTTTCTATTTATCATTAAAATCAAGTTATCTTTTATTTAAATTTGCCGAGAGCCACTGTTTGGAACAAAGTTTTATAATTTTCTTTTGAATTTTAAATTTTAATCATAATTTCTTTTGAATTTCATATCTTAAAGTAAAGAGAAGAAATGTCTTGAGTAATTGTAATTTAAGTTCTGATTATAGCTGCTGAAACCAGTAAATTTTCAAATTGTTGATTACTACCTCCTATGTGATAGTCTAACTGACGTCCACAGGATATTTTCCTGAATAATTAGTTAATTAGCAGTATACGTTGGTCTAAGACTTGTCTATTTTTTCATGTTACGACTGAGTGGAGACGTCAACTACTGCTGTGCCGTGCAAACTGGTGGTAGGCGTCACTAGGATTACCTGTAAGTCCTGGATAAACCTAAATCGATTGAACTTAGGTACAGGCAGAAGCGGTTCCAGTGGAGGTCGCAACTGATCGCATGGTTACAGATAACTGAACGAAGTTATAAGTATCAGTCAGTCAGAAGAAAGATCGTTTGTAAAGACCAACTATCTGTTATAATTATTTTTTTTAATCCTTTAATTTTCATTCTCATGCTAGTCAATTTATTCAAAAAACTATATTGCAAACAATTTCATAAGTGATATTTACATCTGATTAAATAGATTTCAATTTTTCAAATTTCATCAATTAAATTATTAATTAAATTAAATATATAATTTAATATTATTGTTTTAAATTCTCTTGTTTATTTTATCGCACGATCGAGATCTGTGAGACACAAATTATATGGGCAATTTTTTGATATTCTTATGTTTATAGTTATTAATCTTTAAGTGTTTATACTCAGTTTGCATTGTCTCAAGGAACTCTGGCGCCCAAATATAATTAATAAGAGACAACTCACACCCTCAGAGAAAATGAATCTCGTATTTAATTAATATAAATAGATTAACTTTCGCTATAAATTAGTGTCCAACTAAATGTATCCTTACAAATTGGCGACTGAGCTAGTATTTCATTATTAAGTGACGCCCAACTGAAAATGTGTTACAACTTGGTATAAACCCCCCAAGCTAAACAACCTCTGTAGATTGTACATAAGTATTTTATTAGTATATCATGTCCTTTTTGCACTCGTTCAGAATAAATTTCTGATATCCAGTCCATCATCGAGGGTTTCCGAGACTTATTTGGTATTTTGCGCCACTGGTCTTCTGAACAATGTTTAATTACTTCGATAAATTCCTTGAAAAAGAAAGTTATTTGGTCGTGTTTGACAACGGTAACTAAAGTTTTAAAGGTGCCTATTTTTAATATTGGCCACAAACCAATATCCTGCCTTATTATTTTATGGATGGAATTTTTAATAGATGGTTCTTAGTTGCCTCAACTCATGTTGAGTTGAGTTGTAATAGTATGGAAAAAGTGGTGTAAAAGAAAAACTACCTTGTAGCGCCCTTAATGAATTAAACTTGCTTGAACTTTCTGCGAAATGTACGGAACTTTTCATGAAAAAAACACTCTTTTTTTGTTGACTGGCGACTTTATTGTGAATGTCTTTAACGTATCATGGTATTCAGGTGTTTTTCCGGCATACTTTAACTAGCCAAAGTTATTCCCTCATATAAGGGTCGTGTGTGCAACATCAGGCCTGTATCACTTCTGTATAGTCCATTATTTTGTACGGACTTGCATACATCTTTCGTTTCTTTCTTAAATGGTTTTGAAGTGGGCAGAAGAAGAAGCGTAAAGTGAACAGTAAGTGGAGATTGAAGAGGAGGAAGATACTCTTCAGGGACAGTAACCTTGAGTCAAATTCTGAACAGGAATGGAAAGTATAAGGCAAAACCGATGAATGCCGACACATGTATTGATGGAATATTGGGAAGAATAAAGAAACAAATTGGTCAAAGGTTCCACTACCTAATTCCAGAAGCAGATAGCACAACTTAGTGTACAAAATTCCAGGGCCTTTGCTGAAGAAATTACAAACAAGATAGTTCAGTAGACAAACATTCATATAAATAAAATTACATCTAATTATGTTTACGACAGGGGTGCGAAGCATACCGGCCTATGTGAGATAAAATGTTTCGTTGGCTTATTGTATTTGACTTGTGCGCTGAAGTCCGGAAGGCAAAATAAACAAAAGTCGAGTAGCATCATTTCAGACTGGTAACGGCACTTACCTTGTAATATTTATATTTTAAAATAAATAAGAGGAAGTGTGCCGCGGCAGTGTTTTGTGACCTGTCTAAAACGTTCGACTGTGTGAATCATCGACTACTGTGGGTTCATATTTGACATGACTCAGTCAGGGAGTGATTATCGATCGTGGAGTTTCTGATGTCGATAGAGTGAATTTTGGTATTCCCCAGGGCTTTATTCTGGGCCTAATGCTCTTTCTATTGTGCATCAGTGATTTGGCGCACCTTAATTGCGAAGGAGAATTTAGTCTGTTTGCTGACGTTATGACAATTCTCTGGCAGAATAGTAATATCGAGAAGCTGAGTAGAATATTGCATCTGATCTAACTCGTGTTCAGCAGTGGTGTTTAAGTTTAATGTATGCAGAAACAGCATTGTTTGTTTTCGATGAGATGTTTCGCACCGCTATCCTGGGACCTCTTTTGTAATTAGGCAGAGGGAGGCCAAATTTCTTGGGGTGATCATTGATGGAGGGTTCTTTATCAGTAAGAGGATTGCATCTAGGTGTTACGTTGTGAGAGTGGCTGCCCGCGAAACTATCTTCCAAGCTGCAAGGACAGTATATCATGCGCTGGTGAAGTCATACCTTGGGTATCCCATTTCCTATTGGTGACAATCTAACCAAACTTGTAAATTCACTGTTCTTTCTTCAAAAGAGAGCGGCACGGTATGTTTGCGGTGTTGGTCCTCATATCGCAGAAAAGAACGGGTAAACACGAGATTATAATTTTAATCACAGCAGCTTTAATCATAAATATTGATTGGTATCGTTGTATCTGGTATTTACTTACATGGTGGTACGTGTTGGTTTATTCGTTAAATCTATTTCTCTCCAGGCGCGTCTGCTTTATTCGACTAAACGGCTATTTTCTGGTTATCCTACCGCGATGACATGTGACTACTAAATAGAGCCAATGGAACACAACTGAATACTGAATTCTCACTGGGAGGATTACTAATCTGTTCAAAGGCCATAAATACGAACTGCGTGCCTCGTAAAGGAATACTTGGACGGCCTACTACGGGACTATCACACGACGTCCTCAGCGGCTAGGCTAGGCAAAGTTCTAACAGGGGATCCGAGGACGAGGTTGAGTGTGCCGGGTGTCCGCTGAAGAGACGCCGGAACTCATGCATAACACGCACTTCCCGGGCTGAGTCGTGGGGCGCACTGAGCAGATCATCTTGACTGACGGTGTAGAATGGTTAATACATGACTACAAGGCGTCAGCAAAGGCCATAACCTATGAGAGCGTGAAGTGGGTAATTACAAACGTTTCCCTTTTTAGGTCTAGGGGTCGCTCTTGCAAAAGAGCTCGATTCTAGACTACAGCTCCAATGTTTTTTAGGGTATTGAAGTACCTAGTCGTGAACTTGTTCGACTTCGCAGCTCGAGCTGGATTATCGCATTGTGCAAGGACAGTATCAAGATGTAGCTCTTCTTAGCCAGTGGAAGAGTCACATTATTTGCTGCACAAAAATAGTACACTGTTCTTCTTTACATCTTAGACGTGAGAACCAATGCAATTTGGGCAAGTCTAAATATCCGTCTACAGCGCTGATCTTGTTCAGTGGGCAACGAGTCGTTGCACTGTATTACCACTCTAAACACGACCATGTAATGTTCTAGAAGCACGTCTTATTGTAATATGATTTTGACAAGCACAAACAGTATTTCTCCAATCGTCTTGTTTTGTCCATCTGAGCTTGTCTATGAAAAAAATGCTGATTTTAACAGGAACATGCCGATATGAAGAGCATGTCGATATTAGGAGCATGCCTCATCAATTTGAGAACATTTGAAGACAGTATAATATACAAATTTAAAAATTTTAACTTTTGTCTAGCAGAAAATTTATTGCGTTAATGGCAAGGACATTGCCCTGTGTGCATATATTTTATTCTTAACCAACTATACGATTTCTTCCGCCTGATGAGTCCTAGGCTTGCTCCGAGGCGCAACCAAACAAAACTAACCCAAGGCATGCCCAAAATCAGGAATATTTTTTTTTTACAAATATTACTTTAAAAAAGAACATGTCTTGGCACTGGAATCGAACCCGGACCGCTGTATCACAAGCACAGCATCTAACCACCGAGCCACGAGGTTCGCTGAAAGCAATTCCCTGGACCATAAAGACATCTATTTGTCAGAAATGTGTTTATGATGCGCGCGCATGCCCAGGACTCGCCAGGCGGAAGGACTCTTGTAGATGGTTAAGAATAAAATATATGCGCCCTGTTTTCGTGAAAATAGATTCTTAACCCTATGCACTATATTTTACTGCCTAATTATTCTACATTATACAATTAAATATTTAGAGTTTATAGTTAGGGACTGATTGTTCTGGTACAAGGTGTGTTTCCACAAATATTCTAATTTCTCAGCTGATAATACCTAGTAATATCTAAAATAACTGAAATTTTATTCTTTGCATACTCTATGCCTGAAGTAACAAACAACACAATATAAAAAAAGTTTTTTATTTTGTGGTTTTATGATAATAATGCCTACGTACACCTATTTACTTTGACTGCCTTTTGACTTTGCATATAAAAAGTTTTAGGTATCCACAAATATTTTTTAGCTACAGCCGAATAACATCAGAGGTTTGATTTTAATGCCGCAGTTTTACTAAGGATACCTAAACCCTTTTTATTTGTACCATGATTGAATTAATGAAGGGTTGTAGGGTGGTTTTAGGTACGTGCTGTAATAATTAAAGTGTGTTTAAATTCAGTCGCGTAGTTGAGAACATTGACTCTTAAATAATTGTGTATAATAGTGAATTGAAAACATGGTGTTAACCTGTTGTGTTCACAAATGTAGAGGGAATTATTAAAATGGACCTAAAGTTGCAATTTTGTCATTTCCAAAATAAGGTGAATTGAGGCAGCGGTGGGTAAATTCAATTAAGCGGGAAACATCATTTGTCCCAACCAAGAATACTCTGCTAAGATTTGTTTGGGTTAGTCTATTTATAGGCAATGACTAGTCATACACACTGTATTTTAAGAGGCTATGCCTAACATTACGTGCACAACATATTAATTGTGAGATTTTTCTATTTTTTACCTAAAAATGCTTTGCAATACCTGCTTATTTTACCCCTAAGGTGGTTGTATTATATTCAATGACTGTCTTGACTGTGGTCTTGGTCTAAACCAGGCAATTAAAGTAAATATATATTTTAGGTGTGTGAAAACCACTTTAGGTCCAACGGATATATGTTTTATTAATATTGACAAGATCCTCAAGCTCACTTAAACTTTATTGTGTTTATTTCTGAAAATCTGTTTATATGAATAGAGCAAATAGGTGCTGCTGTCAACAAAATTGCATGTCAAGACAAAAGCCAACCCAACTTACCTCTTGAAGGGCCTACATGAAGGTAATACTGTAGAGACAGATCTTATTGAAGCTGCTTATTTTCTAAAACAGCATACCGAACAGCGTTCTGTAGAAGGCAATTTAAACATTGTAAGTGATATTTTAACATCTTTAGCAACACACTTTTTTTTTTATTTACAGAATTACCAGAAGTGAAGTGCCAAAAATTCATCTTTTAACTTAGGCAAAAAAGTTAAAGAAGCCTAGTGATGAGAGTCCTTTTCTATTGTACAGGCTCACACTGAGAAGAATAGGCAACATTTTTAAAATTTTGTTTTCTTAAAAATTGTAAATTTATTTTTTAAACAAAACAGAGACAATTGTGTCAAATCAAAAAACTCAATACATTAATTTTTTCACATTACATTATCTTATAAAAACAGTCTTTAAAAAGTATCTAAGTCAGTATATATTCTTGTCTTAGTTTATACACTTTCACTGCGAGATATATATTTTAAATAAACCACTGTGTCACTGTGTATTTATAAATTACTAGCCAGTCCGTATTTTTTACATCATAGCATATTATAATTGTTAAACTACTACTATAATATTTATTATTATGTTCTTTTCTGCGGTTTTCTGTTGTTACTTTGGTAAATGGCATGTAATTAACTCTTAAAATTAATTTAGGTTTGTATTTTTTTGAAGTCAAAAAGCAACAAAATTAGTTTATGTATGACATTATCAAAACATGCTCCCTATATGCGACGCCATCTTAGATTTGGATATCAGGCCTTGTTTCGAAGGTGTTGCTTAGAGTCGTCGCGTCACAAATAGAGAAGTATATAAAAATCGGCCTCTCCTATTGGTCGATCCGCCCTTGATAGCACAAAATATTTTATAAATATTTTTAAAAAATATTTGTTAAATATTTGCGTGACAGATTTTTAAATATTTAATAAACATCTGTTTTAAATATTTATTTTATATATATTTGAATTATTTATTTTACATATGTTTTAAATACCTACGTATTTAATATTTTTTTGAATTATTTGTTTTATATATATTTTAAACTCGATTTTGAATATTTATTTCATATTTTTTGAATTATTTGTTTTGCATTAGAAGGGATCTTTTTGGAATGGGACTAATGGGAGTAACAAACATATACCTTGCTGTTACATAAGAGACTATAACAAATAACAAATAAACTAAAATTAGTTTAACACGTACACGAACCTGCACAAAACAACAACAAACAACAACAACCTCCAACGATTTACCAAAAAACTGTTCCTCACTGTATCACAAATATTAGGGCAATCGGATAAAATAACTTGAATTATTAAACAGAAAAAAGACGAAACCCCGATAAAGTAAATAAAAAACAGCCTCGAATGGAATGTGGTGTGGTGTTTTTACAAAAGTTTTCTAAATATTATTGGTCCAATAATATTTAGAAAACATTTGTAAAAACACCACACCACATTCCATATTGGTTCTACTAAAATATGAAGTTCTTTGAGAAACCACGGAAATCACAGCAATTGATCAATGCAATGTCTTACTATTAATAATAGGTAGCGAGCATAGCACTAAGGCAATTTAACTGAATTTTCAAATATTTATTTAATATTACCTAAATATTTGCAACAAATATTTTTTTGGAAATATTTCCTAAATATTTTATTTTGCTAAAAACTATGTAATAAAGATATGAATATTTTAAAAATATTTATACAATATTAAGTGCTATCAGGGGCATGGCCCTCCGCTCGCTTCGCTCGCTACGGGGGCTCAAGACAAGGAAACTAACCAGGTGCTAACCCAAACTAACATAAGACATACCCAAAATCAAGAAAAAACTGTTTAGAAACATAATCTTAAAAAAATAATAAATAAGAGCAACGGGGTTTGAACCCGGGCCGACCAGGTGAGACCCAGCTATCTAAACCTCTATACCACGAAAGCTCTTGACAGAAATTGATTGCATCACGAAGACATATTGTAATACGAGATAGATCGACCAATAGGAGAGGTCAATTTTTCATAGTGCACTATTTGTGTAAAGGATCTTAAAATGCGTCGGGCATCGGTTCTTTTTCTATGTATAAAGCCACTGTACTTTTTTGCGTCGGGCATCGGTTCTTTTTCTATGTATAAAGCCACTGTACTTTTTCTGTGAGAGAGCGCCATCTTTTCTCGTGACGCAAAACTTAATGCCGATATTGAAAAGTACCCATATAAGTGGCCTGCCCATATCCGGTCAAGGTGCTATTGTACACGGCCATTTTTACGATTAGGCTAATATTCGGTGTTCGTGGCAAGTGGGCCCCAAAACGTGCCTCTTAAATAATCCTGTATACTTTTTGAAGCAAAAATAATTAATTAGTATAGTATATATAAAAAATATAATTTTAATCGAAACAAAAAATATATCTTCCGAAGACTAACGTCAATAATAATTAGTAATTACGCTTCAATAGTCTTATTGATGGAGCACGAAAATATGCTAGGGCGTGCTTAGGGCGCAAACTGTACTGAAAATATGTCCCGACCAGAGCTTGGTTCGTTGAAATTTTTAAAATAAACAAACAAACAAAACCAAATTAATTTATAAGGACAAAAAACTGTAAATATTTAATGAAAATAAATATTTAATTATTTTCGTTATCCTGACGTAAACTGTTCTGTGTCTGTTCCAAACCCTGTACACCGTTTGTTTTATTATTCAGCTTAGGAGATTCATCTTATATGCAGGCTTGGAAATTATGGTCAATTTAATATACCTACAGATTTAAAATAAAAACTTTCACAGCCTTAGCTCCTAAACTATAAAAACTACAATTTCGGGCTAATGGTATCTTTTGATTCCAAGGTCCATGCGTAGTCTTCCATTCAGGCCTAACAAAACGCGTCTTCATCTTCGGCATTCTCATCAAACAATATACCTAATTAATATTTTTCAAAAATATAGATAAGCAATTATAAAAGTCGCTACTTTTATTAGTTTGGGCATCGATCGTTAATCTGTAGCTGTAGCCTAGCTATGACGTAGATGAGATGCAATAAACTTCTAACTTGACGCAAAATTGTCTTGCAGCAACGCTATTTTTGAATTTTAGAAGCTTTATAATGACATTAAATGCATGCGTTTCAAAAGAAAGCTCATATAATATACTCTTCATGTCATATGTAGAAAAAAAAAAGATACTAGTCCGACCGTCCTCGTTCAACGGTCTCTTTTTTCTAAGCACGTAAGACATAGATATGAGACGCCCTCATTTCCTTTGCCTCGATCGACTCCTGCTGCGATGTTATTCAACGGTGCTTATACTTGGTGGCCTTCTCCACAGCAGTCTCAAGTCTCACCTTTGTCAAACCCGTGCAGCAGACCGCAGTCATAACGCGCGCGTTTACTCTGATAGAAATTGCCGTGTCCGTGCGTCTGTGTAACAACGTAACAGGTGTTTAGTTAATTGATCATAACAAACAAAATACTGTATATTTTGAAATCGAACTTTAAAAACCGCGCCCAATGATGACCGAAACCGTTGTGAACGTACAAGAGGCGCCCAACAATAATGCCGCGCCAAATAAGCCTCAGGGGGGCAACGATCAACCCTTGTCCTGGATTAAAATTAATGTGGATTATTTCAAAACTACGCCCGGATTGCTAAAAATCGCTGAATTCGTAAGTATAGAATTATTTTCTTGCTGTTACTTACGGGTTTCTACTGGAAAATGGAATGTGTGTGACCTTATTCTGTTTACGACATAAAATGATAATTGTATTTGCCGGAGTAAACAAGTAGTTTAACAACTAATAACTCCGGTCTCCGGTACTCATGCAGGTGTACCGACGCGACGTACCGTGCAGTTTTTCTATATAAAAGAATTTACATTTTTTATTGCTAAAATGAAAGTATTCGTTAATTTTATGTTATCTTATGCGCACTATAAACATATTTGTTAAGATTAGACGGCTTTTTAGCTCTCTAAAATGTCCTAGAGTATTTTCCTATTGTTTATTACAAAACAGACAATGAAAACAATTGTCAAAAACAATGGAGTAGAAGCAGTAGACCTTACAAAATCAGGTATTGTGTTTTTACTGCAATTTTGATTAAAACTAGGAATTTCGTTTTGATTGTGCACCGATGCCTGGACTAATTTATTATATATTCGTCATTTTCAATTTTCGATAATCCGGAAAACCATTTCATCTTGATCTTGTATGCTTATCGCATTTTTAAAGAGCAATTTTCTTCGAACAGAGTAAAAATCATAAAACCTTAAGGCTGCAAAAACTTTGCTCCTTATTAGGCCCGGTTGTGCAGGTTTTTCCCATATGTTTTGGAGAACGTACAGCTTTAATTTGAGAAGCTAGAAGACACTTGAAATAATACATTTTGTAATTTTAAGGGGTTTCTATCGATATTAACTACTCGTTAAATGAATTAAAGTTCTTAAATGGGTTCCATCAATTTCCATTCGAATTTCGATGATTTTTTCAATTAGGAAATATTTTTTTCTGGCAAGTGCCCAAATAGCTTTAGCCAATTTTTGATAAAATACAAGGTTATCAAGTTAATATAGACCATCGACATAAAGCAACAAACATTAATAATAGGTAACAAATTAAAAAAGGATGTGTGTTGGGCATAACAGAAGTGAAAAGGTGAGAATTTGCTCCAGATTATTCGGTTTTCCAATAATAAAATATTATTTGGTGACATGTCGTGTCAAAATTTGAAATGGTGAGAAGTTTAAATTCAACTAGTTCACCCTGTAAAAGTGTAGGATGTTTTACGTAGATTTTCGTCAAGTAATCGATTTTTTATTAAAGTAAAAAAGCTTCATTTCTTTGAACTTATAAATTAATTACGTTTACTCGAAAACTTTAAAAAATCGAATAAAATAGGAAATATTTCGTCATTCGAAACAGAATGATTTCCAATTTATTTTAGATATGGACTCTACGCCCTACGATATTAAAAATTTAAAAAAATGACAGAAACATAACTGATTCATTAGGGAGTTCTTTTGAGCTGGCGCTGGCCTTTGAAATATGGAAGATTTAAATATATTTAAAAAAAAAACAAGATTTTAAGCAGTCTATTCAGATCAGCGAGTTGTTAGATAGTTATTTATAGCATCCTATTATTAGAAAGCTTTTATGTTTTTGAATAATTAAATTTTTAAGTCAACACATCTCAAATACTGATACGAGGTGACACCAGTCGTCCTTGGTATATTAATCGCACATTAAAGTGACGATTAGTATCATCAAATTTAAGGTCTGTTATTTACAACAATAAACTAATAAACACAACGCAATTCAGGAAAATGTAAAACCAGCAAACTAATGGTAAATATCAATAAACATCAACAACACGATTTTACCTCGGATTTTACTTTCTTCTTTCGTAAAATAGGAAACAACCCGAGCATAACATTGTTTGTTATTTTACTGTAGGCATTAATCACAATATTCACCTCTTGTGGCAAAAACGGTTTTTAACTGGAAAAATGTTTAACAGGAGCTGTTGGGAATTTTTCCGTTTTTTTTCCGGAAAACTTTTTGACAAGCGTCTGTCAGCAAAAATAATTTAAATGACCCTTTTTTATTTTCTTGGTTCCGGAAATAATCTTACCAAATATCCCTCGTCCATCGAATTTTTCCTATGGAAAATTTGGAATACGTGCGCAAGTGAAAAAATCTTAGTCTTTAACTCGCGATATTCAAAACCACTAATGCTCGTGGTATTTGTTAAACCAAATTACTTAAAATCTCGTTTTTCCAAATATTACTATTATTTCGGGATATTACCCTCGAAAAATTCTATATTTCACTCATGATATTTTCAAAATTAAGATTTTTCGAACATTGACATTAAAAGTTAGCGGTTAATTTTCTGTAACTAAGAAATTGTAGGTATTTTAAAGTATGACACACTATGAAAGCATATTTACGAACAATGTTTTGTTAGCTTATCTGTTTTAGCTCAGTTTCAGATCAAAAACGACTAATAAACAAATTTTAATTTTAGATAAATAACTTTTTTTTATTATAGCAGTTTTCTTCGAGCTTTTCTTTCATATTTCGAGAGTAAAGTGAAATTTCCTACAAAAACAGGGAGTGCTTAGGATCAAGGATCGCATCTTCTCATTACGCCTAACCCGTGCGTCATAGATGAAAACTTTACCCAAAACTGGATTGGAAGAAAAGGCCATATTGAGTGGCCACCAATGTCATCTGATTTAACCACAATAGACTTCTTTAGCAAGGATAGTCAGAAAAATTAAACGCTTATCAAAGTTGAAACGGTTATAAAAGTGAAATGCCCCTTTAATTAAGCATGTTCCAGTATAGCTAGAGGGTTGAAATTTCAGGACATGTAGCCGGGGTAAAATGAGGATCCTGGACGAACACTGGACCCCCCCCCCTCCCGTTCGGCCAGGAGAGGGTGGAGAAGAAAGAACTAAAATAATTCAGTTCGGGAGAACGGGGTCGAAATTTTTATGGTAGGTGCGCCTCATGGGGCGCTACCTTTGACCATATGGGGGGAATTTAATGTAATTTAAGGGGGGGTTTTGGGGAAAAACCGTTTTTGCGGAGGCTCGGATCGAAAATCTGAAAAAAATTGAAAAAACCGTAAAAAAATTATTCGGAAAGTCAATAAAAATATTATATAACGAAATAAGTAAAAAATAATAATAAAAAAAAGTTAAGAAACGCGGTTTTAGGTGAAAAAAAGACGAAGGAGTTCGGCTAGATCGG
The DNA here is from genome assembly GCA_016904865.1 of Pissodes strobi. Lineage (NCBI taxonomy): Eukaryota > Metazoa > Arthropoda > Insecta > Coleoptera > Curculionidae > Pissodes > Pissodes strobi. The sequence goes on from MU182047.1 coordinate 569,367, forward strand.
GGATGGCGAAAATGAGAAGAAAAAAATGCTAATTTGAAAAATTGAATAAAACGTAAAATAAATGTTCGGAAATTTAATAAAAATATTATAAAACGAAATAAAAAAAAATAATAAAAAAAAACAAAAGTTTGTTCGGAAAGTTAATAAAAGTATCACAGAACCAAATAAGAAGAAAAAATGTAATAACAAAAAAAAAAGATTCGGAAAGTTAATAAAAGTACATATTATAAAACGAAATAACGAAAAAAGTTAGTTTGGGTTAGGCGAAAAGAAAGTTGAAAAAATTAAAAAAAAAATAAAGAATTGTTGAAACCGGGGTCAAAAGTTGAGAAAAAAAAACCTAAAGAAAATAAAATCTCAATTCCTAATATTTCCTTCAGAAGTTTCACTTCAGTTGTGTGCTTATAACGGTGGGGCACATTTTTATTTTGGTTTTATAAACTCAAAGGAAGCTGTTTAATTTTTGTTCTACGTTTAGTTGATGTTGTTTTTTTATTTTTGTTCCAAAGATTATTTATTTATTTATTTTGATTTTATAAACCCAAAGAGTGCCGTTTAATTTTTGTTTTACTTTTAGTTGATGTTGTATTTTGTTTGCGAAAGTTTAAATAATATGCATAATACAATTCTTTTGAGAATATTATTATAACATTTATTAAACTCGAGGGGGATTTCATTATGGTAATTTAGTGTACACAGTCGGGATAATGCGTGGAAATTCTAGGGGAAATGAGTGGTAATTACTGGTAAATAGTGGTAATTTTGGGGTAATAAGTCATAGTTTTGTAATATTAAAATTTTGCTGTGCCTTCGAATTTGCATTATTTTAGAGGAAGTTACAGAGTTTTAACTAGACTATTTAACCAAGCTTTAACTAACCTATGTTTCTGAGCCCCTATTAACAGCATTCATTTTCCTAGCAGTATTTCTATTGCCTGATAAGTGGCAACCTTGCAATAGTTTAACATCACACCATCGATAAACCGTTGCAGGTTGCAGCGGTCAGCCGTTTTTCCTGCTGATTTTAGAGCTTTTTAAGGCCTCGTTTGTACTTACTACCAAAAATAGGCAATCTTCTTTACCACCCTGTATATGATTTTGAAAATTTTATTTTTGTTATGGTAACACCCCTTTAACCGTTTCCGAGAAAAAAAAAACGAAAAGAAAAATTTAAAAAAAAAATTCCAAAAATTAAAATTTCGTAGGTAAATGATCTTTTTCGATTCGAATATTTTAGGAGGGGGTTCTTGTGTGTGCCGAGTTTGATTTTCGCATCGAGAAGGTCGTACGATTTTTCGGTACTGAAATATTTCGAAAAAAGGATTTTTTTTATATAATTTTTTTACCACACTGTATATGATTTTGAAAATTTTATTTTTATGATGGTAAGATGTAAATGGATCCCTTTAACCGTTTTCATGATAAAAACAAAATTTTTTTTTTCAAAAAAGATTTTGTAAAATTAACGTTCCTTAAAAACCAAATTTCGATTAAATTGACTGTAATTCGAAAATGGCCAAAGCTGGACTAAACGGTAAATGGCAGAAAGATGGGTTTCATGGGGTACTTTAACGTACCGTTTTCCGTTTGATCGTACGATGTTTCGTTTTTTTTTTTTGATTGACCAAACCTGATTTTTACATTTTCTCAATTTTCTCGGTAAGGGAAAGAGATATCTAAAATCGGTTTGTCTCGATATCTGCGGGGTCGACCGAAACGCTATAACATTTTTCGATACGACGTGATGTAAGACAGGTATTCGATAAAATATCATTTTCGTCTCAAAAAATGAGCATTTTTCTTCAGTTCGTTTCGAAAAGTTTTGGGTGTGCCGAGTTCGATTTTTGCATCGAGAAGGAGGTCGTACGGTTTTTCTGTACCGAAATATTTGGAAAAAAGGAGAAATTTATTAACATTTAAAGAACTTCAGACCGTCATTTTGAAGTTTGTAGCTCTTTTGATTAATTAATGATTAACTAAAAGCTTTTTCCCATTGATTTTAACAAGCTGTCATATCAACGGCGATAATAGCAGTAACTTCAAACTTATGGGTTATAATCAGCAGGCTAAAAATACCTTTAAAATCAGGTATCACTCGACAACCCTTCCTATTAAAAATTTTGGGGATAATATCTAAGAATAAGAGAAATATTTTTATGTAAGTTGCCATTTTAGCAAGGACAATATTCTGTTTCTAGCTATATTTCTGAAATATGTATGTCCACCTGCCAAAAATAGAATCGTTTAGCAGACAAAAGAAACAAACAAATTATTCAAGATCAGACGACTATAATGTCCAATTTAATTTAGTCCACAGTGTATAATTTATATCTTTACAATTTTCCTAACATAAAAAGGATTTCCATTACCTTCAATCTTGATGTCATTAAAAAATATTTCTTATTAATAATTAGGCTAAAAAATAATGCATCTAAGAGAACCATATCCGATCAAAACATACAAAATTAATCTTCAGGGCATTTGAAAGGAATGTTTAGGCTAGCGTACAAACAACAACCGCTATCGGCATAGTGGGCTGAAAAAATGAAGATCTTCCTAGGAAGACACAAACGAGTTTTTAGAAGATAGAAACAGGTATCTTGGATGTTTTACATGTTTTCTCAATGTTAGAGATAATATATTGAATTTCGATGACGGAATAGACAACCGTCTATGGTACCGGTATTAGGCAAAATATTGTTTTCAAAACAGTCACATTATTTCATCAAACTGTAAAATTATATAACTGCATTTCGCTCATATTGTTGTCAAAACGACATTAAAATTGACTCCAATGCATTTTGAAGGGAAAGGTTCAAATTCAACCATGCACCACGTTTAGTTGAAGTTTGACCTGACCCTGGACTAGGGTTGCCAGGTGTCCTGCATTTCACAGGATGTCCTGGATTCAGGGTCCATGCATGTGGGTCCTGCTGAATGAGTCAATATTCTGCATTTTATAAAATCCTTGCTAAAAATACAAACTTATATTTTCCCCCTTAATTCCTGTTAAGCTATTTAATTATTTAGCATGCGTGGCGCGAAAATGCAGATCACGGAAAGGCTGAACTTCAAATAAAGACAAATTTAACCTTTACCTGCAAAAATTGTACAAGTATGTCTTGAAAATTAAGCAATTGCTTTTAGTTGCAAAGAGTGATAAGAAATATACTTTTTCAAAAAAAAAATATATTTTATTTATAAAATTTGCACGAATTTGTTACACTGTTTTTATTATAAATGAAAGCTAAATGTTTTGGTTTATTTTTGTGTTATGTTGTTTACAATATTAGTATTAATAGAATATGTATAGATATTTGATGTTTTGCTTCAACATATTTCAAAATTTTTTTATATTATGATAGATAAATACAAAAGTTCTGTTTTTTTATCACTGTCCTGCATTTTTTCAACACATGTCCTGCAAATTCAATTTTCAAGCCTGGCAACCCTACCTTGGTCCAGAATTCCATATATTTCCCAGCATTTCTACAGTTTTTATTTGAAATGCTAGAAAAAGCTTCAAGTTTCGGAAGATTTCATCTAAACCATTGTCTTTATAATTTATAAACAATGCCTAAGCTATCAGAATTTGACGTCAAAAATATCAAATGTGTGCACCGGAATATCGTTTCTTGACATTTAGTTGTATCTTTTTAAAGGAAAAACCGAGGGGAAAACCCTATAAATTATTACATTTCTATAAATTCCTTATTTTTTCAGATTTGTTTTTCTTTTAATTTTTATTTTTGTAACGAAAACAAGCTTGCAGTTATTGTTTGACGCCTTAGACGTTAGTTTTGATTTAGTCGAAACGTTAATTATTGCTTATTCCTTTAAGAAAAATTTGATGTATTAATAGTGTTTATATAAGCTATTTTTCAAATTTCACTATATTAGATCGTAATATACAGGGTGTTCTATTAAAAAACACACCTATATATTTGATCTTCATTTTTTACGTTAAATTCTGACGACAATTCAGTTTTTATCATCTTAAAAAAATAGGTTTGGGTAACTCTAGAAATTTTCAAATTATGTGCCTCCTTGGCACATAGGAACTCTTAAAAAAAATTAATCGATCTTAAACCGAATAATCTGGAGCAAATTCAAGCCTTTTGAAGTTTTCACTTCTGTTATGCTCAACACACGCCCTTTTTTAACTTGTTATTATTAATGTTTGTTGCTTTATGTCGACGTCTATATTAACTTGATAACCTTGTATTATATGAAAAATTGCCTAAAATTTCTAAAGCTCTTTGGGCGCATGCCAGAATTTTTTTTTTCCAAATTAAAAAAAAAATCATCGAAACTCCAATGGAAATCGATGGAACCGATTTAAGAATTTTAATTCATTTAACGAGTACCTAGTTAATATCCATAGAAACACCTTAAAATTAGGCGGATTGACCTCGATTAAATCGGTTCGCTTAAATAGGTGTAGAAATTAAAATTAATTACATGTAGGAAATCTGATTAAAAATTAAAAGCCATCTGTGTGCATTATCGAACCGTTACGAATATTGACGCTAATGGCAGTCCAACGCCTTATACAGTTTTAATTATGGCACCGCGACAGTTAGGTGAGAAGAGATAACTATCTCATTTCGTTCAAAATGAAGCTACGTTTGTTTTGTTTTTGCCTCGGTCTATTCAACTGGGTAAGGAGGGTACGTATCGCTGATAAGGAATGGTTGACTATCAAGCTAATATTATAGAACTCGTTCTAAAAGAATTTTTCCCTGAGGCTGATTGTCACATTCTTTGGCCAAACAGAAGCAATGGTTAGAGACCATGATTACAAATTGATTGCCAGCTAGATAATGAAACCATGGTGGTTTGTATAACCGGATTTTAAACTATTATTTATATTTACTTCATTATTGTTTGTGAAAAGAGTTAAAAGTTACTGCATCAACTTCCAGCAGTGCTGAAGGGACTTCAACCAGTCAACCAGAGCTGATGGAAGTCGTGAAATTATAGTGGACCCGCCAGGGCCTATACGTTCAATTTAAGAGCAGGAAATTATTATAAAAACGTTATGATGCAATCTGATTAGTCCCTTTGTGAATAATATGCGGTGTGTGCTTAAGACCACATGATAGAAGTGAACAGTACAACAAGGCAAGATTAATATTATAAAATACAAGTATTTATTTGTGTTCTATATTGTGAAATTACTTGCCACATCTTCAATATTTAAAGTAAAATTTTACTCCGAAATATCCCATAAAAATAGGGGAAACCGCTACTTATCGTTTGAAAAATATCCGAACTCTCTATCGACCATTTTCTCGTTTTAAATGAGATTTTAGACTATTAAACCTACTTACTTACCACAAAAACTACACACATCGACATGCTAAAAGTAAAATTTTACCTCGAAAGCTGTCATAAAATCCATCAGAAACTGTCTCTAATCATCAAAAAATTTCGATATTTTTTGATCATCACCCATTTCCTGCTTCAAACCTTGTCCAATGATATTTCAGGAAATTAAATGTATAATATAAATCTATATAATTATTTCAACCTAAAGGTCATCATGTCAAACTATTAGAAGCTGTATTTCTCTCAAATTTCACAAAATCCGCCAAAAGAAGTTTTAACTTCAAAAAATTATGGCATGCCATTTTTCTTAAAAGACTTATAATAATGTCCACCAATGGTACCTAAAAATATTTGTTCAACTTTGTAAAAACGTTCTTAGAATCACATGTAAATATGCCAAAATTTAAAAAGAGATTTAATCTTCAAAATTTCTATATTTTGTCTCAACTTTGACAAAGCAAGGCATTTTCGAACCTATATTTCCAGACCCGTTCCGTTATAAAATAAGTTAAGGAGTACCTATGCCCTTAAAATTAACGCACTCATTTCGTATACACCCAGGAATATTTAAGAAATCGGCGATTTACTGATTATTCCTCTATTCTCAAATGATGGCGAAATTTCTAACGATTAATCAATCATATTTGAATTATATATGAATCTAATGCTACTAACTGGTTTCTGGGAAAAATCGTTCGCATTCTGTAAATGTTTAATGAAAATAGACCTCAAGGTAATGACAGTTTCTGGATGATCGATTTATTAAAAATGCATTAAGTGACATCTTTTTAATTCTTTTAGGGATGATCCAAAACCAAATATGCGATTAAATATCTTTAAGTGTTTGGGTTATTATCCAATGAGTTAAGTCTTAAATCATTTTATGGCCTTGAATCATCAAAAATCAAATCAAAATGTGCTTAGTTAATCAAGAGGATTCTTGTCGACAAAGCTTGAAAAATTAATATATAAAAATCAACATCTTAAGTCAACAAAAGAATTCTACAACATAACAAAGCACGCATAATACTTAATACATAATATCAATCGCAAAAACAGATGTCAGAAGAAAAGGAAAAGAAGAAAGAAGAATTACTAAATCATCATTACATTACAAGATGAATCACAGTCAACCCCAGCATATCAAAAGCTCACACATTTCTTACCTGATATGTTAAACTAAAACCAGATCAACAATTAACATAACAAACAAGTCAGAACAAATTAAAGATTGTCATCAATGTAGTCGTCTAAATTCCAGCAGAAAATTACTGTATATTCTTTGACTTTCATAAATGATTGAGTTCTTGATTAGAGAACTTTTTAGAATTGGGATCTTTAGCACTTCATTATTGCGAGTATTATATCGATTTTCATCAGATGCGCGTTTATGTTTCCAAAACCTAAAAATAAATACATTTCTTGAATAAAGGATAGTCTGCCTTCGCCTTCAATTGATACAGATATCTCAAAGCTTGCTTCACTAGTACAAAAACTGACTGTATAAGTCTTTGAGCTGAACCCCCCAAAATGCTACATCACACCTCAAATGAGCCTCAACCATGGCAAATGGCTGATTTTAATTTTTGTCGATGTAATCGCCTGAATCATTAGAAGATTTGCAACAACGTATCGAATGTCACCTTACTGCTTCCCTATTTCCCACTATACTGTGTCATGTATTCATACTTTCTGAAATGTATTTGAATTTGTTGGAAACCACCGTTAATCAAACTTCATACTCGAAGAGGATTATCGTTACGGTGAAGAGAACCTAATCATCCAACAAGATGGTGCGCCCCCACATTACGCGATGTTCTTATGGCCATTCTTAGATAACACTTTTCCCGAGCGCTGGATTGGGAGAAGAGGGCACATTGTGTGGCCTGCACGTTCCCCAGATTTATCACCGCTAGACTTTTTCCTATGACGACATTTAAAGACAAAAATCTATGCTACATCGCCTGAATCATTAGAAGATTTGCAACAACGTATCGAATGCAACCTTACCGTTTCCCTATTTTCCACTATACTGTTTCCTATATTCAAACTTTCGGAAATGTATTTGAATTTCTGGAAACCACCGTTAATCCGACCTTATTATCGAAGAGGATGATCGTTACGGTGGAGAGTACCTAATCATCCAACAAGATGTTGCGCCTCCAGATTACGCGACGTTCGTATGGCAATTCTTAGATAACACTTTTCCCGAGCGCTGGATTGGGAGAAGAGAGCACATTGTGTGGCCTGCACATTCCCGGTATTTATCACCGCTAGAATTTTTCCTATGAAGACATTTAAAGAAAAAAATCTATGCAATATCGCCTGAATCACTAGAAGGTTTGCAACAACGTATCGAATGTAACCTTACTGCTTCCCTATTTCCCACTATACTGTTTCCTATATTCAAACTTTCCGAAATATTTGGAATGAAATTTGTTGGAAACCACCGTTAATCCAACGTTATACTCGAAGAGGATAATCGTTACGGTGGACAGAACCTAATCATCCAATAAGATGGTGCGCCTGCACATTACGCGATGTCCGTGTGGCAATTCTTAGATAACACTTTTCCCGAGTGCTGTATTCGAAGAAGAAGGCTCATTGTGTGGCCTGCACGTTCCCCGGATAGACTTTTTCCGATGAAGACATTTAAAGACAAAAATCTATGCTACATCGCCTGAATCATTAGAAGATTTGCGTATCAAATGCAACCAAATTACACCTGTAATGTTACAAAACGTACAACAATGTCTCTACTACTGCATAGAGGTTGATGGCGAACATTTTCAAAATTTAATCGACTAAAATCTTTGATGATTAATTTGGGTCAGTTTTTCGTAAACTGCTAATCCAAATTTAAAAAACTAAGTGTCGTTGAAAAATGATGTATTACTCGGCACCCCTTTCGGTTCAAAATTTCCCCTGGTCAAAGGTTGAAGTTAAAGGGTGGAAAATACCAAAAAAAATGTTCTCCCTAAAAAAATTAATCGACGGGGCTGAACGTTCTTCAGTTTGTTATCCGAAAACGGGGTGATAAGTTCCTGGTGAGCGACAACCCAAGAATATATATTTAATTATGTATTATGTCCTAATTAAATTTTATAAGATATTCTAAATGGTAAACCTAATATACGTCGAAAAATTCGCTAACTTTGGAGCTATTATACCCACACAAAATTCCGCATACAAATAGTTAATTTACGCAACCATGGACGTCACTTTACACGACCATTGGCGTCATTGCAAAATTTGGTAATTTATTGGCGTCAACTTCAAAGTCTTCACCAAAAGTTGGATTTACTGTTTAAAGAGATTTAATTCTAACACCAAGACGCTAATAGAAATGTTCCCATCATCTGATGGATTCAGAAAAGTAAAGTTGGTGATAATTTACAAAAAAGGTAATAACTACCGGTTGATTAACTTTCTGAGCAATGAATGTTTATCCTGGTTGAAATATCATGAAAAGTATAAGTTTCAAAATTTTCTGATTCAAAAGATTAACGAAACACATAATCATAGAGATTTATGAAAAATTGACTTAAACCTTCTATTTGTCCAGAATCCTCCCTGGAGTATGGCAGAAGGGAAGTTACGCCACTGATTTCTGTGTCAATGTGCATGACGTACCCAACTACCGATTGATCAACTTTCTGAGCAATGAATTTCCATCCTAGTTGAAATATCATGAAAAGTATAAGTTTGGAAAATTTTCTTATCCAAAAGATTAACGAAGAACATAATCATAGAGATTTATAAAAAAATTACTTAAAACTTCTATTTTTGTCCAGAATCCTCCCTGGAGTCTGGGAGAAGTGAAGTTCCGCCACTGATTTCAGTGTCAATATTTCTACCTTAATTACTAAAAGTGTGTAAGTACGTATAAAAAAAAACACTAATACGGACAATTTTATTAACTGATTATTGCTCGCTTAAAGACTCGGCCCTTACAATTTCTCGGTGTATCTTAAGCTCCAGTCTGTCATTATGGAATAATTGTTATAGATTTATTTCAAACAATAAAAAACAAGAGACACTGATGGAAAATTGATTATTTAAATAATAAATATGAAACTACGTAGAATGTGACCATTAAATTTCGGAGAAACATGGTCTCTGCATAAGTTACTAGCATTAATAGTATTTGTCACATGCTTAAACTGTTAACCAACCGCGCCTTGTACTAACGTGAAACAACAGCTGCTTTTTAAGTTGTAAATTAGTGTGGGCGTCATTCCAAGATTTTATGTGTTACTTAATATCTCTAATAAATAACGAAACTGTACTTCAAAAAAAACTGGTTTATTTTCCTAAAATATCACTATTTTCATAGCTGGGACATAGCGCCGGATTAGAAAAAGTTGTCAAAGGTGAAAGCTACAAATGCGATTGCCTACGCACCGTCTGCCAAATAAGTTTTAGCTTGTGTGTTTTAAAAATAACAAACTGGGTCAGTTTTAACTCTCAAATCAAATATTTTCTTGGTCTGCTTAGGTCAGGACAGGATTAACATAAGCATGATTTAACAATTTTGGACTCTGAATAATGCATCTGTAATTTCAATTTGAGAAAATGTTTTTTATGTAGGTATATGAATAATTTTTAATTTAATTATATTCGACTTCGATTTATATATGATACATCCTTAAGGGGGGAGAGTGTTAGCTTAGGTTGCTAAGTTGACGACGCTATGTTTGTATTAGCTTCCGTTTTTAACAATTTTAGAATTATATAGGCTTTCATTTGGTGGTACCTCGACACGAGATGCTTATAACAAGGTTGTTTCAAAGTTCTGGAGCTATCTAGGGGAAGTTGAGAAGAGATGGAGCACTCCTTTTTTAACTTAATTTATTTAATTTACTATTGCAGGATTTGCTTGGATGGAGTTTATTCACCCAAATAAAATGCATGAAAACCTGTAAAAAGATAAAATGTATTTCTAAAAATCGTAATCTCACTCACATCACACGAAGGTGTGTTGGCTCAGTAATGGGAGGGATGGCGGATAATTAAAAACGATGAAAAGCTAAACAATATTCTACAATACACAACTACACAAGGATAAAAAAAAGTAACGCATTTAATGCAGGTCTTGTGAAGCCATCTATCACAATGAATGCCTTTTATCCAGTCTTCCGATTTTAATGTATGTGCGTAGGCTTCTAAACACCCCACACAGCATTCGGTATCAGAATCACCAATATCTGAATCATGAATGAATGTGCTTTATTGTCCAAGGATTATTACAATGAATAAATATTATTGACAAAGCATGATTAAATTTCGACACATACACAATTTTGAAGTCAATTTAATTTTGACACAAATACATACCCTAAGAACAAAAGTACCACACTTAACACAATACTAAATAATACTTAGCATACGTAGCATAACTAAATTATACTATCCTGCTGAAAGAATTCGTCAATGCCATAAAATGCTTTTGACAACAGCTTGTCTTTCAATTTCTTTCTAAATATCTTAAGATTTTGGCTACGATTCATCTCCAAGCTTAGCTGGTTATATATCTTTAAACCATTATAAATGAAGGAGTCTCTAATGAGGCTCAGGCGAGGGTCTCTATCTCGGGAAATGGATTTGTTGGCGATTAGGAAAATCGGTTTTGTTTTTATAAATAAGGTAAGCAGTTTCTAAGATCAATAAGGTTAGTATATTATTGGAAATAAAAAGAGGCTTGCAATGAGCTCTAGGATGGGCATTGTATACGTTTTTCACTGCTCTTTTCTGAAGGATGAAGACCAATTGGAATAAACACTTTGAACAGCCACCCCAGAATGGAAGGGCATACCTGAGGTGTGATTCAACATTGGCAAAATAAATATTACGAGCGAAGTATTTCCCCAATTCTTGAGAGGTAATTTGAATAGAGTAGCAGCCAGAGGCCAACTTTTTATTTAGTTTTAAAATGTGATGCTGCAAATTTAGGCTGTCGTCCAAAGTCAACCCAAGGAACCTACAATTATCAGCAGAAGTAGTATAATCATTACCTATCTCAATGTTGTTTATCATACAGTTAAACCCAATAATGTGAGTCTTCGACAAGTGTAGACAGAGAAGATTAGAATCGCATCATTCCTTAATTTTATAGATGTCGGACCACATATCGGCCCTGAGTTGGTTTACGTCGTGACTACTCCATGATACAGACGCATCATCCGCAAAAGCGGTGATGGAACCGGACAAGTCAAGCTGAAGAAGATCGTTAATGAATATTAGTGAAGTAGGTCCCAAGCCCAAGACGGAGCCCTGAGGGACACTGCATAAGAGACTCTGCTTACTGGACGAAACGCCCCCCAAAGACACGAACTGAACATGATCCGAGAGAAAGGACTGAATCCACTCAGAAGCCACACCACGGAAGCCATAAACCGATAGTTTCCGCAACAGTATACCGTGGCTCACGCAATCAAACTCCTTAGATAAGTCACAGAACACTGCCGCGGAGGCCTCCCTTCTGTTGATACCCCGAAATAAATTCAACATAGAGAGATCAAACATAGCATCAGATGTACTCTTACCTTGTTGAAGACAAGACTGGTGTTGATTTATTATCTTGTGTTTTACTAGGAAAGAAGTAATTCGTTTACGAGCAAGGGTTTCAACCAGTTTCGACAGTGTGGAAACAAGATAAATCGGCCTTTAATTTGAATTGGGGAAATATGGTCATCTCCCTTGTAGATGGGAATGACCCTGGCAACTTTCAGGCTAGACGAAAAAATCCCCGTTTCAAATGACACGTCAAAGGCGGAGGACAACTCAACAATGGCATTCATTGGTAACTGAGTCATTATGTTTAAGAAAATTCTATCTTCACCAGCAGCCCTCCCCTTTTTCATGGATTTGATAGTTTCAGTTTCATCCACTTCTTGAAGTGTGGTTGGAGAAAAATGAAACGTCTCAGGAACACGGGCGTTTGGGAGATAAGATAGAGGGTCAGTTGCAGGGTGCAAGTCCCTAGTCAAATTTTCAGCAACTGTGCAGTAGTAATTATTGAGGTCGCTTGCATTAATGTTGGATATTTTGGTATTATTGGAGGCTCTCCCAGTTATTTCACCAACAATGGTCCAAGATTATTTTTGCTGATTGTTGGAATAGTACATCTTTTTGCATTTTTGATAACTTTCCTGTAGATCTCCCTGTACCCAAAGAAATAGGACCGGACCATTTCATTATTTGGGTACTTCTTCCGTACAGTATTCCGAAAGCTTAGATGAGACGGCGATGTGCGAATGCCCTTGGTCAACCACCGTTTGCGATCCCTGCACCGCACCCGCATACAGCGAACCGGAAAGGAAATATTAACAATGTTGACCAACAACTCCTGGAAGCACTGCAAGGGAATCTGCGCATTCAATGTAGAGTTCCAATCGAAGGAAATGCATATCTCACGAAACACTTGGAATCCATGTGTGCTGTAAATCCTACCTGATCACTCCCGAAAAGGTGTTACATGCTAGAGGAATACTTGCTACAATAGCATTATGGTCTGATAAAACCGGGTCAAAAACGACGCAAGGAACAGCATCGCAGATGTTAGAGGCAATATAATCAATTGTAATAGATGATGCGTCTGTTACACGAGTGGATTGATGGACATGCGTGCTAATATTAAATGAGTTGAATAAATTATATAGTGTCAAGGTCGAACGATTATTAATCTCTTCAAAATCATTGTTTAGATCACCAGTTAAACTGCCTTTGTGTTTTAATGAAAATTTTGAGAGAAAAGATTCCGGTCGATCTAAAAATATGTAGAGACTGCATCCAGGAGAGCGATAAATGCATATTATAAAGCAATTTGATTCTCTGCAGTGTAAAATTGAGCTTAAACTCCCTCTCAACGAGCATGTTATCAAAGTGGTCAAAACAGAGACTCCCCCACTCACAAGGGCGACAGTACTCCCATGCCCACTGCTCGACGTACAGAACAATAGAAAAATATCAGGATAATTAAAACTTTCTAAAATAACAAAAAGTTCGTCAATTTTATTTCGAATTGACTGAATGTTTAAGAGCAAAATTGAAATGCTCGTGTCAATATTTACCCTAAAAAAGAGCTGTCAGAAGCACATTTGTCAGAATTCAGACATGCACGCGAAACACACAAGGAAGAGTTATTAACCCAATCTTGCATTTTGCCCTATTGAATTTTACATTATTTTACCTGTCAGTTTCTAAAATTTCTTTAAGCCACACATCATACTCTATCTGATCTTTACCCCATACAATTACATCATCTATGCAGATATCTGCCCCCCTGGTGCCACCACAAATTTCTCCAAGCCCCTCTTGAAAGGAATAACGTAGTTTCAAGAATTTATACCTACCATATGATGTCTCTAAAGCACAAAGATCCACGCTTCTATCTTCCAGTGGAATCTGATAAAAACGATTGGCTGCATCGAGAGCGCTAAATACTGTAGCACCTGGTAAGTGGCTTGAAATGTCATCAAGGGTTGGAATTTTGTAAAATTCACGTTTACAAACATCATTAACAGCACCAAAGAATTCAACCAGCAGTTGGGTCTTTAACTTTTTCTATAATAAATAAGGTCCCATTAAAGAAAGTGGCATTTTTCTGATTGGTTGAATAACCGGCATACGTAGTTGAACATTTACGTTTGATACACTCTATTCCCTCAAATATATCACCATATTCATCCATTCATTTTTTTTTTTTATAATTTTCTGACACTGAGTCAACTTTTCGATTCAAATTTAAGGAAATGCAGAATTTTAAACCTAGAAGAGCTTGAGTGTTGCCTTCAATCACAAAAAAAAATCAACACCATAGCATATATCTTTTTTAAAACAAGGTGTTTTCCAATGATTGTCATCTTATTTCCTGTAAAATATGAATGGATTTCTTTGTATTTTTCGGCACTTTCACTTTTTTTAAGAACCACTGTACGTTTTTCTTTTATTTTGGATATGTTGCCTTTAAACGTAAAAACCGTAGCTAATTGTCTGCTTCTTTTTTTAATAGAGCATACTCCAGATGGAGAAATTTTCTCGAATAATTTTCCTGAGATAATTTCAGATGGTACAAGTGTAGGCGATGATGTTATTTCGGAATGATCAATGCTCTTAGACTCTAAAAGATCAACATCTCCATATACCCCAACTGAATATCACTCCAATCGCTACAACCAGCCTTAGTTTGTAGTTTTGCTGACCTCTAGGTGGTTCAGGTGAGACTTGTCTTATAACCGACTGGAAATTACTCATTCTAAATTCAGCTTTCTTATCCTCCAATGATAAATATGCGTAGCGTGGAATAACATACGGGGGTTAAGTGGTACAATCCCAGTTGCTTTAAAATTAGACACTGCATTTTTCTTAGCTGTAGGAATTGATTTCTTTTCGGCACTTTCACCTTTTTTAAGAGCCACTGTACGTGTTTCTTCTATTTTGGATATGTTGCACTTAAACGTAATAACCGTAGGTAACTGTCTGCTTCTTTTTGAATAGTGCATACTGCAGAGTTGTCTGGTAATGGAGAAATAATTTTCCTGAGGGTATTTTAGGTGGTACAAGTGTAGACGATGATGTTATTTTGGAACGGCCAATGCTCTTAGACCCTAAAAGATCAACATGAATTGATGCAACCAGCCTTGGGTTGTGTTTTTTTTTGCTGGCCTCTAGATGGTTCAGGTGTGACTTCTCTTATAACCGCCTGAAAGTCACTCATTCTAAGCTCAGGTTCATTATCCTCCAATGATAAATATGCGTAGTCTGGATTAATCGTGCAATTCCAGTGGTTTTGAAAGAAGGCTCTGCATTGCTAACTGTAGCAGACTTGTGCCAAACTGAAGCCGTGTATTTTTTCTTTCCGGGTTATTCCTCTTATATGAATTACAGACATATTGATAATTTGCTTTCAAAGAGTTGAACAAAGCTCTGCCCACTGGATGTAAGAACTGTGTTGTGTGACTGGGAAGAAATGTAATTCCATTTTCTTTCGCATATTCGAGCATTTTTGAGTCAGTGCAATGATATAAGTGACCATCCACAATCTATAAAGCATTACCTGATCTGCAACAGATCTTTTAAAATAAGATCTTTTCTCAGACATGTACACCACTGACCCTGGGAGCATTAGCATACCATCTCAAAACTCGTTTTTCATAGTCTTCCCTTTGAAAATACATGCGTAAAATACCAATTATGAAGTAAGAATACTAAACTTACAGAGAATATAATATACGTTATATCCTGGACACTTTTATGGAGTTTAAACCAAAACTTTTTCAGCGTCAAGGCAAATATATTATATTAGTCAGTCCAAATAAGCTTGGCACTATGTTTAAGGAATATTCCCACCTTATTCATTAAGAAATTTGAATGTGGCATCAAAATTGTAAATTTTACTACATGGACCCAGCAAAAAAGGTTGCCTCATATTAACAATAAATATTATAATTTCTTTAGTGTTTCAACCAACTTCTTCACTTCCATATACAGTTTCGTTTTAATTATTATGTGGCAACCATCCTTTGATTCAGCAAAACCTGTAGGCCAACTTCACACCCACTTTTCTGCATGAGTATTTATGTTATTCTGATTTAAATATCCGTGGGTGCCTAGCAAAAGCGGATCGTGAGCTTATAAGGATAATTCATGGGTTACGTCACTTTTGTCAATAGGCTTACGTAGCAAACAATGTGATTTTTGATGTAAGTTTCTATTACCTTACGTAGATTTTGAAACTGGCTCTAGAAGGGAAGGTAGGTATGTATAATGGAGTTTCTTGGCTTTTGATTTGTAAATTATTGTTGCGTGCAGTTTTGATTGCATATGTCTAGTTAGTGTGGCATGTTACTAATCATGCGAAGTAACGAGTGAAAAACTAATAGACATTTCTGTCGGGGTCATCGTATATGTAGAATATTTATTTATGGGATGATACAGCTCATTAAACGTTACCTGAATCAATAAAGTGGGTGGGACTTCTTGTCACCAGGACTGCTCACAAAATACTAGCGTCTGATAAAATTGTACTGGAAATGGCTGACATTGTACTAAATGCAAATGGGATTAGACCTTTCAATTTTGTGCTTTGCTTATTAATGCACCGGGTAATTAGTGGTCATTAAAGCCTGATTTTCATATATAGGACTGTGCACCGACTGTGCGCCTACCATGCTGCGGCCGTCGCGGGTCTTCTACATTTTCACAATAGGACTGGACGACCGCAACACGGTCGTAGCACAGTCCTTGTGAAAATGTAAATAAGGGCTTCAGTGCGTTTTATATGGAACATACAATTTTTTGATTTACAGTGACAACGACACGGTAGGCGCACGGTTGGTGCACAGTCCTATATATGAAAATCAGCCTTTACTGAATAGAAAATGTCTCGGAAAATGTGAACGTAATAACTTAAAGGAAAATGCATTTATTTCCTTTTTGCCACAGATTTAAATTGTACTAAGATGCAAATGTAGTTATAGTAGTCGGAGTAGTCCGATATGTTTTCCTTATTCTGAGGTATTGTACTAAATCTGATGCGAATGTTTCACCAGAGTATAACAGTTGGTTTGTTATACTATGGTTTCACTCCAAAAAAATATTTTCACCAAAATCTCGAAATCGCTTGAAATGATTATATTCAAACTTAGTTTAAATGTACCTAACAGAAAACTCGCAACCCTTCGCTAAAATATTATTCTTTAGCAACATTGTTTTTCTGAAAAAATGTACAAATTTTAAAATTACAAACACCCTGTATTTTAAAAATATAAGCCGTTTATATTTAATTTTATTCTTAAAATTGGTTAAGAAAATTCTTCTTTATCTAGCCTCTAAGGGAGACAATTTCGACTTTTCGCTGTTGTTACTCTAGCAACACCCTAAGCTCTTTTGATGCAGGTTTTACCTTAAGATTCGAGCTTTTAATTATTTTTCATTTTATTTTTGTTAATTTTTTTTTCGACCTGTCCTATGTAAGTTACCAACAAAGATGAGTAGCAAATTATTTACATCGCGCTCATAGACGTCTTATTGTCATTAAATTAAATATTATTTAAATCAGTCTTATAAATTTCGTCAAATTCTTGTTCAAAATCGGAAAAATGTTTTTATTTTAGGTTAGTACATACAAAATGTCCTCGTTATGACTATTTTTATTATGGGACAAATATTACCAATAACAAAATTTCAAACTATATTTCTTTCTACTGTTTTGATACTTGTATTCCTCTCTAGTTATAATATAAAAGGAAGGCACGAAAACTAGATTAATGCTGAAACTAATAGTTAAATTGTTCACTAGCAATATCAAACGGAGAGATATGAATATCATCAATTTTCTTTCATATTATCGAACAAATCAATATCATGGAAGAAACATGGAGCATCATCGTGCCGAAACAAAGAAACTGATCCGCATTCCAATTTTACGTTAAAATCAATTGAGCATTGGCAGATCATTTAAAATATACATAATAGAAAATATGATATCCCTACTGTTTCTCATAAGCAGCTTAATATCTGTGCCGTTAGTAAAGATCGCAACAATTCCTGCAAACAACTGGAAAGTCCATCCAGTATTAACCAGGCAAGCAAATAAATTCTCTGCACGCCTGGTTAAAACATCATTTTAATATATCTGATAGGCACTGCCTAACACAGAATTTCTGAACTGTTTAAATCCTGAAGCTAGTGGGAGGTCTCTGCATCAATGCCAAAAACATATTGGTGAAAATTATGACTCTTAGAAGAACATTTTTAAATATTCAGGTGGACCATATCATTCTGAAGCACAATGAGTTCTGCGTATTGCTTAAGCTTATAATGCGATATATCCTAAGGTAACATAATATGACAAGCAAAACAATTCTTATATGGAACTTAACGCGACCCATAATCTGATATTTGTGGCAATCTGACTAGTTCCCTATAAATCAAAACTGCAAGAAACGCTTTCATTTCTTGGGCAGAAACATCACTTCAATTTGATTTGTACCTTCAAGAATTTTTTATTTTTTCCATGACAATCCTAAAATATTTTAATCTACTGTTAGTTTGAAAATATCCACATGTCTTAAATTACAAGAAACATTAATTTTCTCTGCATCAGCACAACCGCACTGTTTCAAAGGCGATCCATCCACTTCATTTGATGAATTTATGATTGGTCAATGTATTCACCTGTCTCTGCTAAACCGAAGTCTTGTTTCGGGTCCTCTCTCAGACTCGAATTCTGATTCGAGCAAAGTTCGCATTCTGGTTCAGAAGGGGGAAATGACACCTCGTCGTCACCTTCTGAGTTTCGGATTTCAAAGCGATCTTGAGTTATTTGTCCACTGCCACCATTCTCGCCAAACCTCAAAGCTTTTAAGAGGCGACAGAGTGCCTCTTTCACGTTTCACGTACGCTGCTGATACCAGAACATTCACTTAAATGGTAGGATAATTTTTGTGTGTGACTCCAAGACTGGATTTGCAACAAAATAACAGAATAGAGGTCGCTGTGAGAATAGCATATTTCAAATATCAGTGGGCATGACATCTGCAAGTCTGTAAGCGCATAGACGTCTCCGGGGGATTTGGTGCACAGGGGTTGACAAAGGTTGCAGTTGATCGCAATAAGTCAAGATAAATCCGGGATGATGATGATGATAAATTAATACAATAAAATTCAACAAAATTCTAAAGGTAGCTACACACAACTGATGCAAGCTTGACAAGCATGCATGTACAATAATTTTGTACAAGCATGCATAATTTCCATTTGCCACCAGACGGTACATCCGTGCTTAAACAAGCATTAGTGCCGGAATAATCTCTAGCTTGGACGATGATGCACTTGCCTTTAAGAGAAAAACGCGAAAGAAGAAATGTGATGTGTGGTGCAAAGAGTGGTTAATGAAAAGAAAAACGTACTCCCGCATATTAACTTCTGAGATTCTGAGTGACTTAAACATATATCCGCGTGACTGGCATAATTATCTCAGAATGAATGAAGAAACTTATCTGAAACTTTTGCCACTTGTAACACCTTTAATTAAAAAACTGATTCGCCAAAGACACGGCTGAGTTTAGTATGCACGAATAAAGTTTTTCAGTAATTCTCGGTTCACCTTCTTCAGATCGCGAGACATGATGAGTGGGAAAAACTAATTCACGATTGTTGCTTGTGTGTATAGGTCAACATGTACGTACACACGCTCCGTTTCGTTTGCAAAATCAATCATCAAGCTGCTTGTACAATTTAAATGGTTGTGCAAAATGTTCCTTCAGACGCTCCAACATACTTGTACACAAAGATTGATCATGCATGCTGGTCAAACTTGCAGTTGTGTGTGTAGCCACCTTAATTAAAACGAAGCCGGTTCTTCACTTTGAATCAGTAACAATGTCAAACAGTTAGGCTCAATTTGGTGTACGGAAAATGGGTCGCAGAGCAGACTATAGATAGCCATTAAGCAACTAGTATATTGTTATGCAACTTTTTTTTAATTTACACTATATGAAGATGCTTCAAACGGTCTCGAGCCTGACGAGGTATATGGCCTCATTTTTAAACTGCAGGTGCGGCTACATAACGCACAATCGAGTACGCAATTAGAAACTGTCGGAAGTGACATTTACTATATTTACCGAGGCTGGTGCAATCCAAAGGAAGTATGCCAAATAGGGGGAGTTCCATTTCTGTTTCTGGGTCATCGCGAGTACGGTTTACTATGCATTGTATTTCGTTGCATAGGTTTATTTAAATGCATTAATAAAACAACGCCTTAATTTTCATTTTAAAGCGTGCACATAAAATGTGGAGGAAATACTATGATTGCAGTTGGTACTCTTTCACTGCTAAAGGTGAGGAAACTGCTTATTTAAGTCATCTGTTCGCGTGAATTGTATACATGCTTTTATAAATTTAGTGAGTACAATCTTATCAGCATAGGCATAGACGTCGATTAAAGAGATGGTCCATGGTAAAGCTGTGGAAAAAGCTTTCGGCATATTTCCATCACATCTATAGCGGGTTCAGTTCAATTCATATAGGCTGTGGGTGGGTATCACTATTACGCATTCACTCAGGTACTGGTTGTTGTGGAAACACGTATGTATAGTAAGATATCGTTTTCACCGTATAGTTTAGTAATAAGACCCTGTATGTTCGTTGTATGATTAAGCCATAATTAAAATCAGAATAGATTTATTTCACCCCATTTTTTTTTAGTCCTTGGTCCGAACCTGGATTGTCGATTCCATTATATAAAACAATCGCTGGAAATATAGCTAATTGTCATTATCCGTTAAGGAAAACGTTTTAAATTTAATATATATATTTGCATCCGCTAATGTTGTGTAAACAACAATATGTTAAATAAAGAAAAGTCATTTTTCTACCCTCCCAAATGCGTTAATGATGATCGTCCATGCAGTTCACGCTTTTGTCTCCACTTATATCCACAGATATTTAGAGAATATTTGGTGTACTCTGTTACTCTTTTTCAAAACTGAATTAGGGAATCTTTTGAGCGTTTTTACGCATTTTCTCAATATATACACGTTGTAGCGTCTTTCCTGTTGTTCGTGTCGATTGAAGAAGGCAAAATGGTGGTTGGAAAATTGTATTTAGACAAATCTATTCCTGTACTCAAGATCCGAATCAAGTTTCGAAGTCTTATATCCCTGAGAAGCTAAGTTGATAGAATTGCAAAAGAAGCAAAGTAACAAGGTATCTAGTGTAAATGCAAAATCATTCAGTTGAAATCAGGGAAAGTTTGAGATTAAATTCAGTAAAGAAAAGTGTTCGTGTTAAATTAAACAATCAATAATTTTTGTTAGCTGTTCACTAATAGTTAATCTGATGTAAAGTAATTAGTGTTATGTGTGAAAGGATTAATGCTTGAAAGTAGTTAGAAATCATTTTATTTATTGATCATATTTAATGCAAATTAAATCCTGCATTATTAAAATACTTTAATAAAAATATAATACGTGTCTCAATTCACACCCTATGAAGGAAATTCCAGCTCTCTATATTAATACAGTTCGCAAACTAAAGTGGTCACGTATAAAGTGAATTACCACCACCTCCTTTGTGGTCATAAACAATTTAAAAATTAATTGTTTATACCGACCACTGGTTTTTATTGTTCTTCTGGATCGCCTAATAACAGCCTCCTGGCATATATCATAATCTACTCTTTCTGAAGTCACTTATTAATTAATTTAACTTGCTTTGTACATAAGATACATATCGCTAGGAAGAGGAAAGTTACTAGACATACAGCACAATACAGAAATAGACTCTTCTGACTCCCGGGCAACGGAGAAGAGAGACTCCTTGGAATAAAAGAAGGATTAATAAGAATTTGCTTATATCCCTTAGAAGTTTACTTCACTTGATAATTAGTTTATTATAGCTTTATACCATTTTGTAATGAATAATGAATGGTATTGATATTAGACAAAATATGTTGGATATATTCCAATAGCTCTTGATATAGATTTGTATTCAAGATAAAACAAGTAAAGAGGATGTGCTCCAAATCCGCAATTTCGGTGTTGCAATCACAGTTTAGATCATTGGCCAGATCAATTCTGTACATATGTGCCGGCCGAAGACAGTGTCCAGTCTGTTGTGAAAAGTCACACCAATTTTATTTATTAATGCTCTTTGAAAAAATTAATATTATTTTTTCCTTAAAAACATTCTCGAGTATTATGAAATCTATAAAAACTCTTATTTATTAACGTTTATCTGGAGCCTGGCAGGTCGCTTTGACCGTGCTCGGATTTCAGTCTGTTTCTGTTCGAATTGCATTTTCTAATCTCTATGCGTTGATGTGTTAATGGTTCTTTATGGATTCGAAAGAAGTGCGTGGGAAGAGGAAAAGAACCAGAATATTAAGTTAGTTATTGAAAGTCACGTAAGGTCTACGGGCTCTCGAGCCTGTAGTTGATCTGCCTTGTTTTTATAATGCGATAATAACAAAATGGCCTTTGAGCCTTTTGTGGCTCTGCTCTGATATTACGCTCTAAAGTCGCATCTCTGAAGCCCTAAATTACTCTGTTGAAGTTCTCTCTGCCCTTTTTGTATTGCTCTGTTTTTTATTTAAATGTTATTGCGAAAGTTGGAAGAAGTTTTGGAAGTCGAAGTGTATTTTGACCACTTACAAGCAGTTCTCTAGATGGTTGTTTGTTATAGTTAGTAAGAAGTGAGAAGAGAAACGCGTAGTTATCAGACTGATTAGTGATTAATTTAAGGTTGTTTTTAATTTAGTTTTTAACGCATTGGTGTGGAGATTTGACACTAAGTGTGTCGGACTAAGGGTAGAGTTAAGTACAAACTTTTGACTAGCTCATACCAATACTTAAAGTTGCTTTTATACATAGACGTTTCGTAATTATCATTAAAATTAATCAAATTTTTGTGTTTAATGTGGGTTAATGTAACTTTTCCTAAGACAATAAATTCAGCCTATGGATATGGTCCTTCGAACATTTAACCAGAACCAGTCACGCGATTCTACGACATAACCCAAGCGTTATGTCCCCCTTTGTGGTGGAGTGAGAAGCATCATCCACTCCCTACCACAGTCTTCATTCTTATGATAGTGGTGATATGTCTCCTGTCAACATATGGGAGTTCTTTGAACCACGGGGAAAAGGAAAATCATTCTATATAAATGCATGTTATCTGCCTTTAGTTTTACTGGACGCCTTCCAGTCCCGTTTCCCTTCATCTTACATTTTGATTTCCACATATGGTATTAAATTAAATTTATCAAATCAATGGGATCAATCCATCTCCTGAGGGTTCGGGAATGTATGCAAGCTTTATATCAAATATGGTAGCGTTTGCGTCCAAGATCATCTTTTTGGTAGCAAAAGAAATATGATCTAATTTGGCCGAGATCCTGATCTATTGTTTTTTTTAAATGCATTACTAGAGTCTTCCTAATGTAATATTCTACACATAAAACAAGAGCTCTTTCTATTAATTGCAACAATCTCAACTGAACCAATTTGGATTTCATTAGGCAATCGTTGTGAACTAAGTTGGGGTTTGGAACCTTCGGCAAAATGCACTACAACACAGTTTTATCTATATCAGATGATTAAAACTAGTTTAATAGTTTTAATCATTTCCTGATGGTGCTAACATGGTTAGCAAAACGCTGGTCGATTGCAAAAATTGAGGATGAAATTGTGCTATAGAACCGTTGTGAACCAATTATAAGAAGTTGCGTTGTCATTTGCATTTTCCAAAAATATGGTCTTGTGATATGCATAATGCATATCGTATTTGGCCATATTCAAAATTAAAATGGGAGCACGTTTTAACTGAGTGAAAAAATTACAACTGAAACATGGTAGGGATTTCTGAACTTTAATGAGATTCAGATACTCTTAGAGGTACTTGTAAGCTTGAACTTGATACAGGGGTTGCAACCATCACACAAAAAGTAAAACGATTTGGAGGTCTCTTGGCTAGCTATGACTTCCACCCATTGGTAATTTCCCCTTTTCGCTCGTTGAATTAGGGCAAAGTCCCTGTCACACGGAAGAAAGCTGCGGCTTGTCGTCATAAACCTTTGCTCAACGATAGTGAAATATTCGTTTAAGAGCAAGTGCTGCAAAACAGCGATAAGCCGCCAGTTGTTCTGGCCTACGCATCTGTCAGACCCTAGCTTGGCCTGGATTCAAGTTTGACATATTCCTTATCTGCAGCTAATGCCTTGTAAGCAAAGTCAGCCCGCATGTGATGAAGTTGGCTTTCATTTTGAATTATTATTCTTCTTCTTCAGCCCCGTTGAGCTGAATGTGCAGCTGGTCAGAAAGTATATGTATCTAACCTAGGCAAACCAAACCCTAGATTAAACTCACTTTGGAAAACATCATGGTACATGTGAAGTTTTATAATGTTGTCAGGGTGTTTAATCCAGAAAAGCTCCCATATTTTCCTGATACTCAGTTCGGGATTCTTACATCTCTTTTTGCTCATCTTGAATACTAGTTTTCTTGACGAAAAAAAGAAGAAATATGGTATGGTGTTTGATCTGCTCCCTTGTTTTGTCGGGGATCCTAGCATGATTTGTTAGCTTCGTTATCTATCTATCTATCTATCTATCTATTTATCAATGACGATCATAAATTCTTGAAGGATTCCTCATTGCGAAATTTTTTATTATGAATTTTTGATACATTCTCATTTGCAAAAATATTTCACTGCATTTAGCTCGTAAAGCATTTGTGGGGGTTGATTTCATGCGTCTTGTGGGCAGTTTTAGTGCCTCATATTGAACTCTATCGAGCTTAAGCAAATACAGCTTTAAGCATGGGCATGGAAAATTGAGATGAGTGTTCATTGTGAGATCTCACACTTATAAATATCCAACTAACGTTAGACGATCCGCTCCTCACCTCACTCGGCTGACCACTCTCATGACATGAATGTCCTTCTTGGCCTTAACTCGAGCATTCGATATTTGCTTCATTGTCACCCAAGGAATAATAATTGTATTATCAAATTGGTTAAACTACGTTCGAGTAAAAAAAATGCTTTAGGATCTTTGTGTAGATAATGACAGGTTACGCGCCTGGAAGCCCTGCTGAAGCTATGTCATTGTAAGGTTAATTGGCTTATGAGATCCCTAGTCCAGTGGAATACAGTAATCTGTAAAGACAAAATATTATGTAGCTCTATTGTGTAAATATTAAAGAGAATGGGACTGAGCGGAGAGCCTGGGGTAGCTAAGAATACCAAGAACCTGGACCCATTCCAAACTTGTGCGCAAGCGGGATTTAGATCTGGATTTATTAATGCGATCACCTTCAAGTAGTGAGGAGCAAAACAAGACCAAGACTAAGACCTGTATTGCACAAGGAGTCTTGGTATTTTTCGTGCAAACTAATATGCTATCTTGGTCTTGGTCTTGCAGCAATAGTCCTGCAAGTCTAGCTTTTAAACAAGGCGTAAAATTAAAAGAAAATAATAAACAAGACAAAACATTAAAATAATCTAACCGAGGATGTTTCGAATCTGATATCTGTATGTTCCACTCTTAACATTAGGTAACTAGAAAATTTTTAATTTTCGAAAACATAAAAATCTAGCGATCGAACATTTACCAACAGTACGAAATTTGAAAGAGTCTCGCAAGACTTGCAACTTCCAAAGTCTTGGTCTTGCAGAACATGGTATTGGTATTGATCTTGTTCTTGCATGCACGGTTGTGGCCTTGGTCTTGATAATCAAAGGACAATCTCGGTCTTGGTCTTGGTTTTTTTGCAAGACCAAGACCAAGACCGGTCTCGCTCATCGCTACCTTCAAGCTATGTTGCAAGTGCTTGAAAAGGTAAGCGAACTTAACATATGATTATTATGCCAATATATGTGTTATCAAGGATGACCCTAGATTCGTTGGTATGCTGGCATTTCCAGATTTGTGGATGAATAAATAATTAATTCAGCAATAGATGAAATTAGACTTATCGTGACCACGGCAGCCACTATTTTTTTGTAAACGAATTTTATTAGTGCGGATTACTAATTGTAAAGTTTTCAAATTTGCTTGGCAAAGTTTCCTTTAACTCTGAAAAGTTTTACTTGGATAACTTTTCATGGAAAAATGTGCATCTCTAGGTATATGTTGTATGCTTCATCGACTACCAAAAGGCTTTCGACAACGTGAAACACGACCTTTTTAAACAAAACCAAACTGATGATAGTGAGCAGACAACCTCACGACAACGAAGAACTCTATATCGACAATAACCAGATCGAGAAGGTGAATAAGTTCAAATAATTGGGCACAACACTGAACGACAAATGGGACAACCACGAAGAGATAAAAATACGCATAGCCACTGCTCGAAACACGTTTATCAAGTTCAATACCTACCTTTTGCGACAAGAGGTACCACTAGGGCTCCGCCTTCGTATAGTGAAGTGTTACATATGGCCTATACTGTTATACGGAGTAGAAACCTGGTCACTAAAGGTCAAATCCCTTCAAAGGATAGAGGTTTTCGAAATGTGGACCCTGAGAAGACTACTTAAGATTCCCTGGACAGAACATGTAACCAACGAGCAAGTCTTACAGAGAGCAAACACCGACCGACAACTGCTAGACATCGTAAAACAACGAAAAACATCCTACCTAGGACATATTCTCTGAGGTCCTAGGTACAATTTACTAAAATCTATACTAATGGGAAAAATCGAGGGGAAAAGAGGACCAGGTCGGAAACAACACTCTTGGCCACGCAATATCCGAAACTGGTGTAACATCGCTGATGCCGCTTCGATATTCAGAAGAGCCGAGGAAGGAACACTTTATATTGCCCAGTGAACACAATGCCAACGCGCTAAGAAGTGTACGGCACCAGAAGAAGAAGAAGGGATGCAGTGGCGGAACTACCGGTGTGCAATGTGTGCGAACCACACGGGCCCGGGTTAAAAAAAAGGCCCGGGGCCCGGACCCGGAGCCAGAAATATGAAAATGCAAAGCAAAAAAGTCAAAAAACAATATTCTCATAGAAAAATTGAAATACTGCGATCACGGACCCACAAAATACTCAATATTTTTATAGATATTCACATGAAACTGCCTTTATTTTTTTATTGTTTTTATTAAACCATAATTCGCAATACAGGCATTTAGTTCAAAGGCCGCCGGTGTACCTGTCGGCGATTCGGTCGACTTAGACAATGTCTTTAAGGGACAAATTGGAAAAATTTGAAACAGTGTTTCTTATTGTTTTTCAAAATAAAATTTTAAAGAATATTGATACATTGTCAAAACTTTTACAAAAAAAAAAGAGCAAAATATGGAAGCTACGTCTAAATCGTTTACCACGGCCACTGAAACCATGAATCAAATAAGAAAAAATGTTGATGTAATTTAAATGGAAGCTGCTATTTCGGCTACTACTGAATTCGAAAACAAAAGGATATCAAGACCAAAAATATTTTTTGATGATGTGAATAACCATTATCAAGTTCAAACAAGTGATGTTTGGTTTAGAATAAATGTGTTTTTAAAACTATAGATATAATTAGAGTTCAATTAAAAAATCGAAGTTTCGGCCTCGACAAAATTTGTTCTTATTTCCCCATTTTACTCCCCAACGTTTTACGAGATCCTTCTCTTTCTGATAATGATATTTATGATATGAGTCAAGCCCTGCATCTTCAATATCCAGAGGATATTGCGGACACAATTTCATCCCAAGTGCTTTCGTTTAGAGAATGTTTTAAGAACGATTTAGATAATTTATCTTCTGTTTTTGATTTATTAGATTTTATTTTGGCAAAAAATTATTATTCATCCTCCAGTTTTAGTGAAATGGTAACTGCCTGTATTATTTTTTTGACCATCCCTATTTCGGTTGCATCAGCTGAACGGTCTTTTTCCAAGTTAAAGTTGATTAAAACTTATTTGAGAAATTGCATGACCAATCAAAAATTATCAGCTTTAGCAATTATTTCTATAGAAAATGAGGAAAATCAAAAAATAGATATTTCCAATCTTATTTCAAATTTTGCGCATGCAAAAGCAAGGAAAAAAAGATTTTTCTTGTTAGTTCGTAAATATTTGAGAGGTTTTAATTTTTTTTTGTTATTGTTGAAGAATATCCAATATTTTGTTGTTTTATTTTTATCATATTAATTTAGAAGAAAAATTGTTTTTAGTTGTTTTGTTACTTGTACGTATATAAATTATTACAATTTGTGATAAAATTGTTTTTGATTTGTGCTTCCAGATTTTTCTATGTTTAGAAAATTAAATACTTATCAGTATAATAATTGTTTTTTTATGTACCCAAAATTCATATATTAATATGGTTGTCAATACTCCGTATCATAATAGGGGCCCGGCAAAACTTCCGCACACAGGCCCGTGGTTACGTTGTTCCGCCACTGAAGGGATGCATGCATATAAGCGATATATTTTTATTAGTATAGTACCATAGAAATCACGCCCTAAATAATTTGAAATTATTAAATATTATCATTTAGAAAGCACTCTGTAAACAAACCAATTCTTCAAACTTTAATTTCTCTCTTTTTGTAAAGTTAAGGTAATGTTAGGTGTGCAGGGCACGTTGTGTTTAAAGAAACACACAGTTTATTACCAAATGCATTTTAACTTATCCTTGATATAAAATACGCAAACGAAAACAAAAATTAAGAAAGGTCGATCCTTACAATGACCTTAAATATGAAAAACATAATTAAACCTATTTGTAGTAATTACTTATCTCTCTAGTAATTATAAAAATGACTAATAATAATTGGTGATACAGAGATGATGAACTGAATGGGTTATTATTATTATTTAAGATGCCTTTTGGAATATGCGAGGTGAGAAAAGGCCATCACCGATCAGATATTGCTAAAATAAAAATATCGATTATCAAGAGAAAAATTTGGAACTGGACGACTCCTGGGGAATTAATCCAAAATATGGTTTTCGTCAAGCAAACGTCTTATTTATGCCTCGTAGAGAAACGTACCTGAGTTTACCTACGTTTCCTTGAGCATTCTAATAGGGAAAATAATTGCCAATGGAGTTAGTACTTCCGCATTAAAATTTCCCTTAACCCAATTTCTAGCTGCTTAATGTTAATTAGTGTGTACTCTGTCTATTTGTCTACGAATCAGTGGTACGGATAACGACAGAAACCAAGACAAAAACAAATATGAATAAAATAGCGAAGGTGCTCGCATTAATGGAAAATCAAATGCTTCATATAAATTTAACAGACAGACAAACAAAGAATTGATGGAATAAAAGTAAAATAATATTAAAACACGTTAAAGGACAAGTTACCTATTGCTAAGTTTAAATGGAACTTCACTGGCGATTATATCAGGCAAAGAGATAATAGACGGAACGAGCAAATGATACAGTGGAGGCAATATATAAATACAAGAGAGGAATAGACAAACTTCAGATGAGATGGGCAATATGCGCGGATGACCTGGAAAAGCAAGTTGGTTCTAGATGGAGGAATATGGACGGAATAAAGACTGCATTCATAGATGGGTTTTCTTGTACCATCAAATTTGAACAAGCTGGCCAAGCCGCTTATACTCTAAAGCTGAGACTTTCTAGGATACTAAAAACTGATGTTTGCGTCTTTAGAGGACCCTTTCCATCTAATTCATGAATATGATTTTCTCATTTTCTCACAGCAAAGGCCTTTTCTCCTTCCTGACACCAAGACTTTACTCTCTTGGAAGTTCTTGATCACCGTTACAGTGACTATCATGTTAAAATAAATCAGGACTTTAAAAGAGACCCCATAAAATAATCTTTTTTTACATCTAATCACAAATACCTTCGGCTTGAAACGTATTGCAAGTTGCAGGCTAGCGATTTCAGGGTCAAACATTTAGTTTTCAAACTGGCGCGGGCGTGATGGTTAATAATGTAAATAAACATTTTTATTAAAGGACTGTCGCCCTTTTGGCTGATGCTTTCAACTGAGAATTGATATATCTGTTGTTCGAGGTTGCAAAACGTATTAGACAAAGATATAAAACTCCTGGGAGCGAATCCAAAACCTGCTGTTCTCCAATTAAACACGTTATTTATGTTTCAAAAGTGCATGAGTTTAATTAATACCCAAGAGAGAAAAGAGTTGCTGGCAATTTAACGAGTACTTCAAAATTGAATTATTACTCAACACTTCTTTCTAATTGCGTACCTGTATTCGTCTACGAATTATTGGTATGAATAAAGACAGAAACAAACATGGATAAAATAGCGGAAACGCAGGCGAAGAGATCATAGATAAAACAAGCAGATAATACAGTGGAGACAATATAAACACAAGAGAGGAAAAAACAGACCGCAGATGAGATGGGCAGATATGCGCGGACGAAGTGGAAAAACTAGCTGGACCTACTGGAAGAATAGAAATCTCAAGGACAAAAATAGACGGAATAATGTCTGTATAAGATCTTATTTTCAAGAATAAGAAATAATCTACTTATCTCGTTTATAGTCTCAAATTGCGACTTTCTGTCATATCCAAAATTGATGGTTGGTTCTTTAAAGGAAACTTTCCAAGAACTATAGTTACCTATCTAAAGCACCCACTTTGGGAGGGACAACGGTAAGGCTTTCAAAAGAGGTTAAGTATCTTGGCATCGTTCTTGACCAGAAACTAACCTGGAACCCACACCTGGAAAGAACTATCACAAAAGCAACGGCAGCGCTTTGGGCCTGTCGACGACTCTTTGGTAAATCATGGGGTTAAAACCCTCCATCATCTACTGGTCATATAACACTGATATTAAGCCTATTATAACCTACGCCTGCCTGGTGTGGTGGGTAAAAACTAAGGAAATAACAACACAGCGAAAGCTATCAAGAGTCGTCTGTCTGGGTATAACAGGGGCTATGAAAACATGCCCCACAGCAGGTCTGGAAACCCTACTTGACCTCCCTCCGCTGCACCTATGCATAGAAAAGAAGACCTGGGCCAGTGCGTATAGAGTCACTCAGACACAAAAACTGAAGTCAGGAAAACTGACTGGTCACCTTAAAATTCTAAAGGATATCTAGATAGAGGCGATGACCAAACCAACCGCCAACCGATACAATGAAAACAAAACTGCATTGTGAAGTGGTAATTGAAGACCGCAATACTACAGGGAAAAGATTAAAACAACTAGAGAGGGGATCACTTGTCTGGTACACAGATGGATCAAAGATGAAAGAAGGAGTGGCATCCGGAGTTTACGGACCTAGGTGTCGAATCTCTGCACCTTTAGGAAGCACTCCCACAATCTTTCAAGCACAACTAAATGCTATCAATATAGCCATTTCTGAATGTGCCAAAAAAGGCCTCAGAGGTGCATAGATCTATATCCTATCATATAGTCAAGCAGCCGTAAAAGCGCTAACATCTAGCAGAGCCAACTTCCGGCTAGTGTGGGATTGTCGGATGGCTGCAGATCAACTGGTAAACAAAAACAGACTCACCTTAATGTGGGTACTAGGGCACGAGAAGGTGGAAGGCAACGAAGCCGCTGACCAGCTCGCACTTAAAAACTAAGCTTGTCCATTGAACATTATGTCAAGCCCTTAACTGCCCACTTGAACTTCCAGGCAAATAGATAATTTAACATGCCAGATGGTCGCTGTAGATAATCGGTTTAACCATTAACTAACTTAACAGAATAATGATAGATCTGGTCATGCCTCTGTTTGGGAAATCATTGCATTTTTCCATTAAGCTAACTCTTGCTGACATCAAGACTTTACGCTCTTCGAAGTTTCTTAATAACCTTTTTAGTGACTATGATATTAAAATAATCAGAACTTTAAAACAACTAATTTTTTTAGTCTCCAATTACGAATATCTTTGGCTTCAAACGGGTTGCAAGTTGCAAGATAGCGATTTCACGGTGAAACCTTTAGCTTTCGAACTGAAAAAGCAAAGAAAAAAAAACCGGAGAAGAACAAGACAAAATTAAAGTTATAGAAGAGAAACATACATTAAGAAAAAATAACTGACAATAGTACTGAAAAGATTCAATAAAACAAAAAGAGGAAACCGAGGAAGTACAAGATGAAAGTAAGGATACCAAAGAAAGCACCGAAAAAATAGAAAATTAGACCGATGTAGTAAATGATGATAGTAGCATCACTGGAATTAAAAAGAAAAATACAAAAGATGAGAAAATTGAAGCAAGAGGAAATGATACAGATTTCAGGAAGTTGAGAATAAGGAGATCGAAGAATTAAACAATGAAATTGGAGAAACTGTAGATGAAACAATCGTTGACAAAATGTGTTTAATATTCCTGGTTATAAGTTTTATAATAAGAATAGATTATTTTCTCGTGGGGATGGTGTGGGAGCTTATGTTAAAACAGAATACGCTTGCTCAGAAATAAACCTGGATTTTGATATCCCGGAACAAATTGATTCTTTATTTTTGAAAATTGTGTTTCAAAGGAAAAAATATGCCGTGGGCGTTGTTTATAGGCCCCCTAAATTTAAGATGAATCAGCTTATTGAATATTTGGAAAACGCTTTTCTCTTGTTTGTGGCTCGTTTAATAACGTCGTTGGACTTGGGGATTATAATGTTAATTTCTTGCAAACACCAAACTTGGTCATTGAATGCCTAGAGTCATTTAACTTGTCGCAACGTGTTAAAAGAACCGACTAGAATAACTCGGACAACCAGCAAACTGATCGATCCGGTTTTTGTCTCAAATAACTTTTTGGTAAATAAATGTAGCACTTTAAATGTTGACCATATATCTGATCACAGGCTCGTTCTTTGTGAAATCGCAAATAATTTCACTAAAATGTCACCAAAATTAATATCAGTTAGGCAATTTCAAAATTTTCATCATGATAATTTTTTATGTGATTTGCCTGAGCTGCCCTGGCAAAGGTTATTTCTTGAGCGGGATATAGACAAAAAAATTAATATTTTTAATCAATTCATATTATCCACCTTCGATCGTCATGCTCCCAAAAAAACTATCAGAGTTACAAAGCCGAGGGCACCATGTTTAACTAGAGAACTTAAAAATATGATGGTCCAAAGAGATAGAGTTTTGCCTGATTTCAAAAAAAAAAAACAAAAATGATGAAAATTGGATCAGATAGAAAAGCTTGCGTAATCGGATAGTAGCTAAGCTTAGATCTAACAAAAAAGAATATCTGGAAGCCGTCTCAAGAGAAAGAAACCCGAAAAGTACTTGGTCTGCACTTAAAAATCTATATATCCAACGCACCTGGCAAAAACTCACTGCCATTACATTTGTCTGATCCCTTTAAAATAAATCAATACTTTTCTCAGTTTTTTCAAGATGTCAATAATAATTGTGATGATCTTATTGATTCGTATAGAAATATTAACCCTCTTAATAATAAATTTAATTTTAAAATGACTTATTGTGATGAAGTCCATGGCGCAGGGCCGTAGATAAAGGGGGAGGAGGGGGGTTAGGGAGTTTGAACCGCCCCTATGGCTCCAAAAAATGTTTGCCTCTGGCGGGCGGCCCTGTGGGACTTTTAAACTTAATTCACTACAAGTTTTCTTCCTAAAACCCACCCCATGAAGAACGCCTAGCTACGGCCCTGCCCTGCGTTTACACTCTTTGATGAGTGAATATTCTGGTTTTGATGATATATCCCTTTCAATGCTTAAATACTGTAGTCCCTTCATTGATACCTTATTGGTTCACATTATCAATTCATGCATCGAACGTAGCTATTTTCCTGGAGTCTGGAAAAAGGCAATTGGAATTCCATTACATAAAAAGGCTGGTCCATAAACCCTCTCAGACTTACGTATAATAAGAATTCTTGTAGCCTCCAAGATAATGGAAAAATATTATATAAACAATTATTTGAGTTCTTCACAATTCATGATTTATTGCCTAAATGGCAAAATGGTTTCAGATTAAACTTTTCAACTGTTGATGCCTCAGCTAACATTACAAATAACATTTGTGAAGCTTATGACAAAGGGTTGGTCAGTGTGCTGGTTTTGTTGGATTTCTCGAAAGCGTTTGACACTATAAATCATTAACTTTTATTAGCAAAACCTAAATTTACAGGTTTTGAGCGTGAAGCTTACCGTTTGATAGAATCTTGTCTTAACAAACGCAGTCAAAATGTAGCTTATAAACAATCTTACATCTTAACAACTTCATTTATAAGCTTCTTAACTACCCTCACACCTCTGAACTATCAAAAAGATGTTTTATCCCTAGAAATTGAGTTCACAGTGTGAATACTCGGCAAAATTTCAAATTCACCATTCCGCATCATCGCACTGCTTTATACCAAATATGTATGGCCTACAATGCCATAAAACAGCACAAACCCTTGCCAAATGATTTCAAGACTGTCTTTAAAAAGGTTTAAAGAACTAAGTTTTGGTGCGTTTAATTTGATTTGTTAATAGGAAAGAACGAGTTATTGTAAAGTTGGTGCTTATAAAGGATTTGAAGTTTTGTTTGGTTGTTCCTGGTAGCCCTTTCAGTAAATATTTAATTAGAATGTTGACTTAGTCTCAATGGATGTTTTTAATGTTTTTTTTCTCTCTTTGCCATCTATACAGTGCAGACTCGGGGGTTTAATGGCCAGTGGCGTAAGTAGAAAATTCGCCCCCCCCCCCCGCAAATTTTTTTTGGGCCCCCCTCGGCGCCCTTGTATTCTAAAGCTTTTCCTTTTTAGGGCCCCTATGGGCGGCGGGCCCACCGCATTGGGGGCTGGGAAGGGGGGGGGGGAGGTGTAGTTACGCCACTGCCCTCGGCTAGACTTTGCCATTCTTCTCTTGTCTTTGCACTTGGAGTTATATTGTTTTATTGTTTTTTTTTTATAACTGTTTAATAAAGACGATTTTGATTTGGTTTGATTTGAAAATAAAAGAGACCAATAAAGTAGAAAATACTGAAGAAAAAGCTGAAAACGCAAAGAGAAAATTCTTCAAGACAAGACGAAAGAGAATATTGAAAATAATTCCAGCCTATTAGTACCATCACCGTATAAAAAGGCATTGTTTTGGCCAGAACCTAGGTAAAAAGAGGAAAAAATAAACTCTGTAACAACTTTCGACGCTTGAAAGAGAAAAAAAAAGGAAAAAAAAACAACTTGAGGAAAAGGCAAATATAAAATAAAAAATTCAAGAAAGAGACCTAAAATACAAAACTTGAGCAACAAAATTCAAGTGAAAATGAAGAAATGTTGCGTAATGCTAGTGAGGATGACCGTGAAGTGTCTATTGAGAAAGTAAACGAAGAGAGAAATTTGAATATATGTGATAGTAAACTATGAAAATATATACTCTCCGGAAAATGTGACTGGAATTGAAAAAAAATATATTGATTAATACCATGACTAGCAGTGGATTTAATTAAAAGTGGCCAGATTAAAAAGACGAAATTTGGTGCGACTCCACAGCAATTATGGAGGTGATACAACCACCTAAAAAAATTAACACACGAGGTTGCGTTCAAGTTGGGGAAATACGGTTCATTTGTCTAGACTTCCTATTTAAGTTAATTTTAAGTGTTTTGTTCTCATTTAATTTTGTTATTAAACAAGTTCTGTAAACTGAAAATCTTGTTTGATTTACGTAGTAGATGTGTCGGATTTAGAAACTCTGTCGAATTTATGCTCAACTCACTGTCGAAATTTTGGACAGAGAAAAATTTCAGGTGTCGGAATTATGCCCATTTGCAGGCCAATAATTTTTGTTAATGGAACAGTAGAAACTTAACTATCATATAAAATATTCTACATTTTATACACGTTTTTATTTTATCATGGTGCTTTCTTTAGTTTGCTTTCTTACAGTGTGGGATTTATGTACACCTAGTGTATATTGGCTGATATTAACTCATCTCCCTAAATCGGTCTTTCTAGGCTAACTAAATAAATGCCCTCTTAGATGTTATAAACTGTTATTTACCTAAGCCCGATTTTAAACATCAAATTAAGAATTATTCCTTTAGCGAATGGGGAGTCGACTTTAACAAATAATATTGCGAACATGTTTAGTAATTGAAGTAGGTAATTAACACTTGGACTATAATGAAATTGCTTAAAGCTTCCTAGATAATGTTTATGTACTACAATCGCAAGCAAACATATTCTCATATCATTATAAACTAATTCAATGACATGGACACCACCAAATACCCCCAAACCGATAATTAAGGCTTGTCGCTTAATTATTAAAAATGTCGTAAATTGTATAGTGTATTTCAATAGAATTAAACTGCACTATAGTAACAGCTAAAGTCGTCAAGGATATTCCACATCGAGCCAGTAAATAATTGAGCGTTTCGATATTTTACCGTTGGCTTAGCTCTACCCAGTAAACTAGTCAATAATGTGGAAATTTGCATATTTGATATACCTAATCGTTATATGCGAAGTTAATATTAGAAGTGAACAGGTATGTTATTAAATCAACAAATTTACACGGAAGGAGATTTTATTACAAAATTAATGCCGCTAATCTGCAGGTTGAATTCAGTTATTCATGCACAAATAAAGAAACAAGTATTTGTGATTTTTGTGTTCTAGATAATCTTCCAACTTTTCCATTTAGTCTGTTGGAATGCGAAGAAGCCTTCAAGGTTCTTATAGCCAACAGCCCGCCCTTTATCTGTTATTGGGTCCACAACTGGCTGGCGAATTTGAATGCTCATTGGAAATATATGGTTAATTTTCTGCAGCGCCACACCCTAAAGGCATCTATTTTTTCTCGCTACTAGCTCACAGGGTCCAAATCTAAGTGGCATACAAAAATATTGAGGCCAAGAGACTCTATAGCTTGGTTGATATGATTTTGTCATTCAATCTCTTATTCAATCGGGTTATACGAATGCCTTTTTGCAAAAGCTTGCGTCGCCACATCTCTTGTAACTGATCTGATTTATCGTTTAATTCCTTGCCCAAATAAATATGTTTGTTAACTGTCTGTATTCTTTGTTGATTCACCAATAAGTGAACATCTGCTATGTTGGTTTTAATGATCACCAGGTATTTATTGTCTTTTTTACGTTAAGACGGAGGGTGTTATTCATGACTTACATGCGTCGCATGAACTCATCATTACCCTGACATTCGGGCTATTAGATTCGTATAGTCCTATTGTCTTTGCAGGGCTCCTGCTTCTTTGGCTTCTTCATTTTTCTTCCTTATCCATTTGTCCAATCTGTGATATTCCGTTATATATTGAATATTTGATCTAATCGCTATTTCAAAGCTAATATAAGAAATTAGCAGGTGTTTTATTGAACCAAAAAGGTTCCACGAAGGGAGATTTTATTACAAAATTATTGCCATTAATCTGCACGTTAAATAACTAAGCAGGAGACTTACAAAAATATTGAGACCAGGAAATTCTGGTTTGAATGATATGATTTTGTCATTCATTTAATCTGGTCGTAAGGAAGCCATTTTTGGCGACTGATCCCACTTGTCGTTTAATTCCGCACCACATATTTGTGGACTGTCTATGTTCTGACCATTTGCTTGTTTACGTTAAGATGAAAGGCGATATACAGTTACTGTCATTCTTCTCAACTATTGGCGGTATATTCTCTAATCTGGTCGTAAGGAAGCCATTTTTGGCGACTGATCCCACTTATCGTTTAATTCCGTACCCAAAAAACATATTTGTTGACTGTCTATGTTCTGATCATTTGCTTGTTTACGTTAAGATGAAAGGCGATATACAGTTACTGTCATTCTTTTCAACTATTGGCGGTGTATTCTCTAGGACCCCTTAGGGGACTATAACACCTCTCAAGATCTTCACATCCTCGGATTATCCTTTCTCCAGTTTGGTGCAAGCTGATAGGGCTCAATATAGCCTTGAATTTACGCGTAAGGCCTTATTGTCTATTCCGATGTTTTTAGAATATCTATAATAATTCAATCGAATAATTTAATATAGTCAACGAATCCAATATGCATGGCACAAACGGCTTCTCTGGATCTATGAATTAATATTTGGCTAGCAAAATGAATATCACTTGTTCCCATTGCATCATCAAATCCTAATTTGATCACAGACATCAGTTGTTTCATTTGTGTGTATGCCGTAGGCCACCACGAAAGGCTAAGGCCTATAATATACCCATACATATGCACCATATGGCTTCTACCGTCAACGTTGACCGAGTATCAAAATATGCACACTTGGTGCACTTCACGACTCTTTTAGAAAATGCATTAGTACTTCCAGGGTCGTTATCGTAGAACTACAATAACTACTTATGTATAGTTTTACGTACAGTTGCCGGTGAGACAGCTGAAATACTTAGAAAAATGTATATTGAACGTCAATTTGGAGGAATTAAATTACAGCACAAAGTGTTAGCAGGCGACATAGAAGACGAATTTATTTTGGGGATGGACCTCATCAGTCAACATGGATTATCTTTTGACAACAAGCTTAACCTTCTGAAGTTTAGCACCGAAGAGTTCATCTTTATCAAAACACCAGATGGCACACCGGCTAAAGTAGTGGGGACATGTACTGTCAGAGGAAATGCAAATACGAGCAGATAATTTTTAGGAAATTGGAGAAGGTTTTTGGAAGCTGCATTGGACTTACCCAGCACTACGATTTGCCTTGCAAACACCTTGTAGGCAAAGCACTAGTCAAAACAGACGGCGAAATACCGATAAGGATAGCAAATATTTCATCAAATTCTATGAAAATCAATAAAGAAGGCGTAATACCCCAGTGGGTAACCAGTTACAAAAAGCGGTCAGAAGCAATACCCTCAACATCACCTACGGAAGTGTTAGAACATTTCCAGAGTCATGACATCATCTGTCTTCCGAAGAACTGAAGAAAGCTACACAATTTATCAAAGAGCAGAGCACAGCCTTTGAGAGGAAAAATAGCAATACTGGAAGAACGAACATCATGAAGCATTAAATCGACACTGGAAGTGCTCACCCTATACAGCAGCATCCTCGGAGGTTACCAGTAACAAAACAGCAAGAGGTTACCACATTAGTGAACAAAATGCGTCATGATGGAATTATTAAAGTCATCAAACCTATGATCATCTCCTGTTGTCTTGGTCACCAAGAAAGTTGGAACCACCAGATTCTGTCTGGGCTATGACGCCACCAAGAAGGACAGTTATCCACTTCCCAGAATTGACGACACTAGCAAGTTCTCGTTGGTTTTAAACACTCGATTTAAAGAGCGGCTACTGGCAAGTAGGCATT
This sequence comes from Pissodes strobi, assembly GCA_016904865.1. Classification (NCBI taxonomy): domain Eukaryota; kingdom Metazoa; phylum Arthropoda; class Insecta; order Coleoptera; family Curculionidae; genus Pissodes; species Pissodes strobi. Next base: position 608,433 of record MU182047.1, read on the forward strand.
GACGAACAAGATAGGGAAAAGACTGCCTTCTCTACCGGAAGTTGTTTATATCAATTTAAAGTTATGCCTTTCGGACTATGCATTGTCCCCGCTACTTTTGAGCGTCTTATGGAAGTTGTTCTACGAGGCCATACTTGGAAGACATGTCTAGTTTATCCAAACTGACCAAAGAATCAAAGATTGGCCTCGTCCTCGTGACAAACACTTACTGCGGAGCTTCCTTGGATTATGCGCTTATTACAGAAGATTCGGCAAAGGATTTGCAAATATAGCTGCACCTCTGCTTTGTAAATAGTTTTCAGGAATGCTTATAGTAAATGGCTCATGAGGTTCATTGGTTCTGTATTTCCCATATGTTCTCACTCCCAATTTTGTAGGTATTATTACAAATTCAGATTTGAGCCATTCCTGCGGAATATTGCCTGAACTGTAAATACGTTTTGATTTGTTGGTTAATTTGTTGATGCCTGAGTTCCAAGCGATTTTCCTTCTTTCATCTGCCTTACTACTATAGTACCTTCTGTAAGTGGCCAGTATGGCCGTTGAAAAAGATCTCTAATGTAATTTTGCCAGATCTGTTTGAACTAATATATTCGCAGCTCTAGATCTATTGAAACTAAACTTTTTCCTGACTTTTCTATGCACATTTGTTTAGGATAGTCGCATTTTCTTCGCAGGAGTCCTAAACGAATTTTCCTTTCTCTTTGCCTCTTTGGCTTCTTCAATTTATTTGTCAAATCTATGATATTCCGTTGTGCTCTCGTTTTTCAGGAGCCTCCTTGGTTTCAACGCCAGCAGGATTTCGTTCATTAAACATACCTTTTTCTTGATATGGTTAGGTATTCGTTGATTCAGGTTTTCATTGGCTGAACACATTTTTGTGCCAGTACCATCTGCAAGCCACAGAATTAATATGGTTCTCTCTCCCACTGATATATCGTCGAGCCACCCATCGAAATTCTTGCGGATGATATTCGCCATAAATGTTCATGCAACTGCTTTGAACTTTCGATCACCGTTACCTTCAACGCAGAAGTACCTTGACAGGTGAATACGGCGTTTTGAAACTCAACCAATTTTAGTAAAAATCTGCTGCAGAGAGTTCTAGTGAAAAAGAGTTCCATATTTTCTAATAATCCTCCGTTGGAATATACTTACCAATAAATACTTTAGGATATTGCTACCGTGAGAGATTAGAAAAAGGGTTAGATAGTTCTTGCTCTTTTTAAGGAACTGAGAATTTTTTTACAATGGCTGTAGATTCTTCAAATAAAAGTGAAAATAGATTTTCTTACTTTACTGCTAATCTTAATTATTGGAAAAGAACATGGCAATGTGTCTAGTTGATGAAAGCAAACGTAAACTTATCTAAATCCTAAAGTTCACAACGGTGAAGTACACGCAAATATTAATTATTATAATTATTATTAAGATCACGTTATGTTCACAAATACAAATGTGAGCTAAATATTGAAAAATGATGCAACAATATATAATTTCAGTCCCTATCATTGATTGATGGACATGCGTATTTAGAAAATTGAAATTAAAATGAATTACTACCTGCTACATAAAAATAAAGGAAACGCCATTTATTACATATGCAGTAATTTATCGGCTTAATTAACGGAATGAATAAACATATCGTAACCATTTGCTTCGATTATTTACGCACACTTCCTTCCGGAAAGCTTTGTGAGCAGGGAACTTATAATAATTAATTAATTAGGAATTACTAATGTATTTTACTTTCTATACAGTCAATACTCACTCAATAACAAGACCTTAGTGCTTGTCGTGTGACGTCGTCCATGTAGGCCGTGCAATTTTAATCATATAGGGGAATACATACACTAATATGTATCAATAGTTAACTTATTTTAAAGAACACTAATTATATGTCAGACTTTTTGACAAATCCCAAAAGTTATGTTTGAGTTTTGGTTTAATACTAGGTATAGTATGTCCAATCTTTGGTAGTTTAAATGTTGAAAATTTTACAATAAACTCCCCAAAATTATTAAAATGTATGTTTTTTTACTACTAACATGATAAATCGCCATTATTTACTCCATTCCTCAAATGAGAAGCAACATTTCTCACCCTAGGTAAATAATAATATTAAAAAAAACCTAGGTCAATAATGAAACGGAAACGGAAAATGTCAAACTTGTTAGTTTGACAACTAGTTGTCATTTCGGATTATTTGATAAATGAGTAGGAAATGATTAATTTCAAAATCTAATCAATTCAAATAATGATGAGGATTGTATCAGTGCTATTAGTAAAAAAATTATATACAGTATGACTCACTATTCATGACTCCCCATAATATTCTTATTAATAATGCGATTTTGTCAAAATTTAGATGGAAAGAAGGTACTTTGTATGTATGGAGCCATAGAGGAATATAAAAATAAAGAGAGTGTTTTATTCTTATGGGAAAATTGGGATTGAGTTTTGACGCACTGCGCAATTCCAGCCGCGCATGGAGGCGCTAGCGTCAGCACAGCTTACTATAAATTATCTAGTAAGCTGTGTTAAAAGTATGCTGTCGAGAATTCACAAATGGCGGTTTGACGGTTGTTGATTATAGAAAGCCGGTTTAATCAATTTAGTATTTTAATTTAAAATTGTTCTGGGGCGATGGTGGATGGAGGTATTGGTGGTGCGAGCAGCAGCCGTTGGTAAGCAGCTATTTTCTTTTGTGAATTTTGTTCTTAAAATATTTAAAAACTGTTAAATTTTATTTTTAGCTCTATTCGAGTTAATTAGTTTTTGAATATTAGAAATATTTGTGTTACGTCAACACTATTTACCTATTTTGTTCTCTTAAGACATTTTTTATGTTATTATGTTATTTTGATTGCATTTACTACCGAATGTTTTTTAATAAACTTTGTAACAAAATGCAAAATGTGTATATTTTCTTTATTACACCCTATACTATTCTTCAGTCCAAACAACGCCTAAAGTTTAATGTATACTCGCATTTAATTCAACCAGGCGCATTATGGGTTTATCTGCGATAAACTAATGTACTCGTATTTACAGGGTTCTCTCTTTGCTTTAATCTCGATTAAGAAAAACGCTGTAATAGTTTGTTGCAGATAAATTCATAAACCGTCTAGTTATATGGAATACGACTAAAATAAAAATAACATTTGAATAGCCCGCCGCCTTTCTTCTGTCGATAAAACAGGAACATGTTTTGTCAACATAGATTATTAGCATTAGTTCAGTAAGCCGCCCTTAGTGTCGTGTAAGTAAACATCATACGTCATTAAATGGTGTGCCTACGGAGGGCTATAGGGTAGGAGACCGAACGCTTATGGCCGAATTTGCGATTTCTGTCCATGTTTTTGGTTAGTTCGCTGGGTTGGCCGACAGAGGCGCAGTGATCGCATCCGCACTTAACTTTTCGTGTATTAGATAGACCAACGCGAGATTTTTTTGGATTATTTGTGTAAAAAACTATTTATTTCTGTATTTTTGCGTTATTAATATAAACAATGAGTGACATAACTTGTTATACAAGTAGAGTTTGCTTCGTGCCGGGATGTAAAACGGGTTATTCTTCTGATAGGAAGCTCAGGAAAGAACGGGGAGAGAACAATCCAAGTCTCTTTCAAGCTCCTAACGTAAGTAAAATATTTGTTGATAAACACTATTAACGATTAATGCATTCGTTAAAATATATACTTTCGATTTTATAAAAATTTTAAAAATTACATCAATATTTAGAATGTTTGCAAACAACATAACCTAAAAACTCTTGGGAGTAAAATTATTGTATAGTAATAAGAACAAAAATTAATATGATTACATTAAAAATAGTTTAATTGTTCGCCTTTTTAACAAATATTTTGTTTAAACACTATAGTTTTCAGATCTATATCGCCAATATCTAAAATAAGGCCATTTTAACCAGTTATCACTTAGGTGGTGGGAAATCATACAAAAGTTCATTAATACGTTTTCTTTTTAGGATCCTGTAACATTTCAAAAGTGGCTAAGAACAATTCCTAGACAAGATAAAATATTTAGTGTAAAAGATGTTGTTTGTGCTTGTGCATTGCACTTCCCAGAAAAGGATATTTTGCGTTTTTAGGAAACAAAATTGGTTGATGGCACCATTAGTAGAATTCCGAGAGGAAAACCAATATTAAAGAATGAGTCAGTACCAGTGATATTTCCTAATCTCCCTTCTTATGTATCAAATCCTAAAAAAAAGCGAAAACCACCATGTAAGCGAACCGAGGAGCGAACCAAGATACAAAACATAAAAAGAATAAAACATATACCATTACACGATCCACCTAAAAGTACTATTACTTCAGCTGGAGTTGAAATGCCAGGTTATAGCTTAGAGGAAAATTCCGATAAGCCACATGTCAATAACGAGATAGATGCAGCATTGGTTTTGTTTGAAAATTTGAAAAATAATTATAACACAATTTGCACTCCAAATAAGCAGTGTTCAGGTACATTTATTTGTGGAAGTACTTTTTGCTGAATGGGATGATATCTATATCAAAACCATGGTATGGACCACAACACCAAACCATACCACAAAAAAAAATTGTGATACGCCAGGATATGTCTTTTAAGGTATTGGATTTTGATTTGGTTACTTCTCATGTTAGTAATAGAATATTTTTTATCGAATATTTAATCACTTGCTACATAATTGGGACAATAACAAGTATTTACAACTAAGTATATATGAGCCCAGTCACATATATGTTGGAATTTCTCCTCTGATGTTTTGAAATAGACTTCTCGACATGTGTAAATAAAACAGTTGTAATTTGATTTTAAGTAAAAGTTAAATCTTGACACTTTGGGTCATAGTTAACTGCTGAATTTTTTGATACTAATAAAATACTTTCCACCACATTGTATAATATGCTGTTACTTATTTCATGAATGTTTTAAGGTGTTGTTTGGGAAAACTGAAATTAAGCTTGATGGTGGACACAAAATATTTTCAGGCTTTGAAGAGATAGAAAATATACTAAAAACCATTAACAAAATGAAAATATGTTCAGGAATTAAATTGATAAGGTGGGTATATATAGGTATATTTTGAGGTATATCTGGGTAACATCTGTAATTTTTTTTTATATTTTTTTAGTGCCTGATTGTGTACTTCATCACTACATAGGTACTACTAAGTACAATAAGTATGTCGGATGTAAGTAACTTTACTCCTTAAATTGTGTTGTGTGTTGCTGCCGAGGTTGCTGCTTAACAATATTTTGTTCTTAGTGGTGTGATGCTATACCTATGAATTTATGCATAGGAATTATTGTACAGTATTGATAGTTTGTGGTTTTCTTCTAATGCATTTCATTACACTTCCTAGTTTGTATACACCTGTTCTCTGAATAACTTACATATATAAATAACAATATATAACAATTATGAAAGACATTTTAAGACATATAAAGTGCATCTATTAATATTCTACTAAAGTAAAGAAAATAATTCTATAATATTTTACACTAAGTTTGATTTTTTTATTAATGTTACTCATCATCTGACTCATTTCAGCTTCTGTCGAATACTGTCGATATACACTCTTTGATCTGTATGGGAGCGGGCTTCGGTTGGGTTAACATACTCTTGACGTGGTTTAAAAACAAAATAAATTCGTCTTTATAATTATTTATTTTGGAATAAAATAAGATATCTGTCTATCTATCATAGATAGGTTGAGACAAGTTACTTTAGAACTTAAAAAAAAAAACATTTATATTAATTTTGTCACTCATTATTATTATGGCATGTAAGCATTTTTTACACACACATTCAAGATGAGAATCTTCTTTTGGAGTCTGTTGTTGGTTTATTTATTTATATATTTATCCCTGATCACTGTAATGAAATAAATTATATTTTTTAACATAACTGCTTTTTTCTGAGTGTAAATTTAAATAATAAAAAATGTGTATTAAAGTTGTGTGTTTTATTTGCTTTCCAAAAAAAATAGTCCTTTGTGTATCTACAACATCCTGATTTTTAAAATCCAAGCATCTTTGGGATCGTATTAACATAATGCATCCAAAAAGCTACTTATTCTACGGAACACTTTGTATTTACAATTATTTAAGACCGGGTGGTTAATTTCTTATTAACAATATCTATACTTTTTCTGTATTAATAAATTTTCTCAATGTATTCTCTTTTCATAAAAAAAAAACGATTCTAAGAAGTAAGTAAAGGAATATAAAAAGTTTCCTCTATGTTGCATATACTTTTCGGAAATACTGTATAATCTTTTTGGACCCATCATTTGCTATGCTATTTTTTCAAAAACATTCCTGCTGTGACATAAAACACAAACACTGCTAAAGAACTTCTTCTAAGCCTAAATCCTTGAAAACAATTAAAGATAAATTAAGTTTGAAAGCACATGTTGTTTTGTCAATTTTATCATTAAATAAAGCAAAATCCGTCGATGAAATTTTAATGAATATTTAAAAAATAGCTTTTAGTTCATGTAAAATCGTTATTTGTCTCTCAGAAATCAATAAGTTAACTAATTTCAATAAAAAATAGTTATTGTCCCATAAGAATCCATGCACTTTTTAGCGCGGATGAAACACATGCGCCTCTGGCGGCAGTGTATGAAAGCTGATTTATCGATGCAAAACTGTGACCGAAACAAATGTATTGCGACCGGTCTCCTACCCTATAGCCCTCCGTAGGTGTGCCAATATTATACAAGGGAATGGATACTCTCTTTACTTTTATATTCCTCTATGTATGGAGCTGTCAGGAGATTATTAGCGTTTTTTGGCGAGTAACCACGGTTAACTACAAGTAATACTGAAGTAAGTGCCAAGCTGGCACCCCACCACAAATTGTACTGTCTGCTTCTGTCTTCGCCAAAATACCGTAGTTAGATCTTGCATTGCTAGAAAAGAATATAGATATTTTGCATATTTATTTGAAAATGATCAGTTTGATCAGTGCAGAACGTTTACTCATATTTTTAATGACATAATGGTGGCCTCTGGAGATAAGCCAATTGATGGTATTTTTTCGATGAATATGTTCAGGATACTTTATGCTGCCCAAATCCCATTTGGGGCACATTTGTGTAGGAATTCCGATGCGTATGAGGCTTCTATAGAAGAACTTCATGAACGTATAATTTACAAACTTGTTCAGAATGGAAAAACACGCATTTCAGATGTTTAACGTTTCAAAATTAATCCGCCATGACTCCATCAAACCTCGAGTACCACACCTCGTCACATATGTAAGTTGTAGTAAGCTGTAATTGAAAAATGATGATGTAATAGTGACGTCACGAAACTTCCCCTCACTTACCACAATTAAATTAATCCTCGTGAAAACAAAGTAGTATCCTGTAGTATGCCGTGGTTAACTGCAGTTAGCTCGCGAAAAAACGCTTCTTGTTACGATATCTGTCAGTTAGACAACTGAACTTCCAGGCTACTTGATATTTCGAACTATTTGAAAAATAAGTAGAAAATGACTAATATAAAAATCAAATCGAATCAAATATGGTAATATATCAGTGTTAATAGTAAAAAAAATTCTATATATACCTCGGTTGAGAAGGCCATTATTAACCTCGCACATTATATCCTTCGGCGCTACGCGCCTCACGATATAAAAGTGCTCGGTAAATAATGGCTTACTTCTCAACCTAGGTATATAATATACTATTTTTATTGCTCCTCAAACTTAATTTTGCTTATATCAAGGGCTTTTGACAAATTTAACTCATCAATAATTTTGAGCTTTTCATCTTTACTTGGCCGTATATTGATATTTTTTGATAAATAGGTACCAAGGCCAATTTAAAAAAAAAAAAGATGGTATACAGTCTTCCTTTAGCCGTGGTTTTAGTAAATCTATTGTAAAAACTTACCAGTGTTTGAATATTTCTTTATTATACTACCTTCAGGAAAATGAGCTTCACATACTTTCGTCTTGTTTGTGGGCTCAAAGAGTGTAGCTTTTAGCCATTTTCGTTGTAAACTTACGTCCTTGGAAAACCGAAAACATGAACTTTAGGCCCATTTTTATAGTTTCCATTACGGTCAGGAATTCTACAAATTTTCGATAGTAATTGCACAAGTGCATCAAAATTACCGATAATTTTGCATGACAGTGTGTTGTCTAAAAACTGCATAAGTTCATTTTCATATTTTGAAGAAAGAGCCCGACACCGAAGGTGGAGGGCTCTTTTTCCAAAATATGAAAATGACCGAATGCAGTTTTTCTAAGACAACACGCTCGAATGCAAAATTATCTGGTTATTTTGTTGCACGAGTGTAATTCGGGGGAATATTTCCCGACGCGAGACATTTTAAAAATATATTTTGACTTTGACGTAATTTATAAATTTTCCCTGTCATCGTAAGTTTACAATGGAATTACCATAGATACGTACGATGCAATTATCGCCGTGCTCTTTCGGTTTCTACAGTGCAATTATCGCTGTAATTTTCCGAGAATTGCACTCCTCTAATGGGATTTTTTATACATGAGGGAAATATTCAGGCATAATTACACTAAGTATCAGTTTCCACAAAACATACAATTAAACACGAACAAAAACGTATAAACTATGCGGTTCCAATACCCACTCAATGTTGTTGCTGCACACAAACGGCAAAAGCAACAGGTCTTTCAAAATATACAGTTTTACGTATTTAAAAATCCGCTTAACAATATAAATTGTATACCTAAATATACAACAAAATATTAGGTACCAGTTTCACGCACTTAAAAGCACATATATAGTTCCGATTGCAGAAAAATGCAAGAAAATAGCACTAATTGCAGATTACTGCGGCCATTATGCTAACGCAAACTAATCGTTTGTTTTGTTTGTGCTCTTGCCGGCTGCATATACGTAAACTGCAGACGCGATAGGGCCTCGCCATAGGGCGATCGTAACATAAATGTAGTTGTTTTCATGCGTTGGGTTAGTTTATGTTGGTTGCGCCCCCGAAGCGAGAGAGGCGAGCGGAGGGCCAGGCATGAAGTGTTAAAATATTTGAAGACGAAACGTAACGGGGGTATTTTATCTGACATTTATATTACAGTCCCCTATGGCAGAACCGTATGCGTCTGCAGTTTACGTATATCCTTGCCGGCTCTAGAAGGAAAGTAAAGTGGCGGGTGTTGGGATCAGCGGTACTGCCAACTATTGAGATCGGCAAATTATCCGGCGAGGTGTCTATCTATATTCTATAGGTATAGATACATAATATGAATAATGTATCGAATACATATGTACGTATGTATATATTTAGAAAGATGGTTAATAACAATGCACAAAATTTAAAACGTACTTATTAACTTGTTTCCATTTCGCAAATTTCTACACAGCGGTGGCGGCCATCAATTATCCGTCGTCTCGTATCATCGAGCGACAGACTATCGAGAGTCCACAGTATTATTTTAAGAAAGTGCACGAACAGCGTAATAGTATTAGATAATATAAATAAAATACAAAATACTACATTATAAAAAGAGGAAAGAACACCTTATGGAATATGTTTTTGCAATATTGGTGAAATTGTAATGTACGAGATACATTCTTTATATACCTACGGGCATCCTAATATTCGCTACTATGTCTGGCAACCCTGCAACCAATTGCGCGTCAATCACGATTACCCTTCCACCCGCAAACCCCCTCCTACATCTTCGCTCCAAATAGCAAAGGCCTACTTGCATGACGTCACGAGCTAAAATTTTGCAAGCACTTAGTCCTTTTGTAGAAGTGTTATTGATACAGTACGTTCTTGAATTTAATGGTTCATAATGATTTGTCTACATATTATGGAGCAAAAATAGATACAATGTTGGTTGGAGACTGAGTTTCAAGCAACTAACAAGTACTTTAATATTTTCCAACAAACTAATGTAAATTAGTATCAATACGAGGTGTGCATTACCTTATAAGGTGATGTCAGATCTTACATCAAAATGGTAATAATTATTGGTCATTGTTTGAGTCATGCATTAATAAAGAGATGCATTACCTACGCTCTATTAATGTAAATTTTGGCACTATTTTGCTTATAAAAATTATTTTTCCAGAATCTTACGAGATACGAGGTGTCGTCTATAATATCTTCGCAAAACCTTATTCATTTGCTTTTAAAACTCGCAAAAGGATACTTATTTCTATTTAAAATTATGCACACAAATATCAGCACAATTAATATTTATATTTAGCAGTATTTTCCTGAATATTCATGAATTTATTTATTTATAACCTATTTTATGAAGTGCGGTTTAACTTCTGTTCTAATCACCAAATATCATAAATGTTTCGCTTATTTCGACATCCTGGATAATGTATCCATTAATACGCAGACGCAGGTTAGATTAATTTTTACACCTAATTTCCAACACATTTTTACATCAAATCTTCCGGAGAATGGAAACGATCGTCTCCAGTTTTGGTTGTGCAAAGTAATAAAGAACGTAATATAATAGGCACCAGTGGATGAGCGCACTACCAGACACCAAGACATATTTTTGCAAAGTACCAAACGTTGCGTTTTTGGAAGTTGGTTAAAGACACTACATTCTAAAGCTGCGCCTATGTTTTATAAAAACACGATTACAAAAATAAACGTAAACCCCCCATTCTAAAATTGCATCGATAACACTTCATAAATGCCTATACCTACACAGGTAACTCACCCATGGTGTACGTAATACATCGTGATGGTAATAGGCAGACATTCTTTACCTTCTATGCGTGGTATGTAAAAATAGTTAATTGCCACATGCAATGAAAGGTAAATAGTCGAGTTAATTATTGCGTCGGGGTTATATACAGTGATCATGTACCTATTTTGACATTTGAAATAGAATTGTTCTTTAAATATTTTCACAAAAAATACCAAATTTAACAGTGAAAGTATCTTCAAACTTCTCGTAGGCATCTTACTTGCAACACAACACAGGTTAATAATCGAATGCCACACTTAAATTAGCAGATACGCTTCGGTTAAGTTCATGCAGTTACATTGTCACTGTTGGTATGGTTTATAGAAATGTTTGACAGCGCACAGCCTCAATTATACTACACAAAATAGGAGCAGAGTGAACAGAATAATCTCATTGTACGAGTTTAATAATTCAGGTAGTTTCTATCTATACTTGAGGGAGCATAATAGGATGGTATTTCAAGTGTTAATCAAATATTATAGAACACACTTAATTTACAGAGTATTCCACGAAAACAGTATAATTGTGCAGTAACCATTGCATATCTGAATATATTTTATACAAATGCATTTTCAGAATGAAATTAAATTAAATATATCCAGAATTTCGAGTAAAGATCAAACATACACTTAATATTCTAGAAATCCAATTACGAAAGATTTGCAAACATTACAGTGTGAACATATATGTATACATGAGTTTTTCAGTCTAACAATTTTTAGATCTAAAAGTTTTGTTTTGTCGAATATTCTGAACAATTTCCTCTCTAAATCAAGTTTAAACATCCGGTATATAATTCAAAATAATTTAATTTATGCATTGATGCAACTCTAAAATTTTAAGAGATAAAACGTTTTATTTTGCTCGGTTCATACTTTTCATAAGAAAATTTAAAATAGATCATTTGGCAATGGGACAAGGAATCGAGCCAAGTAGTAAAATTGTTGTAATTCTTAAATCAAGAGTAAACAGTATAAACGGAAGTAATAAATAATGGGATAATTTGACTGCACCTAGATAGCAAAAATATGTAACCCCATCTTGTTCTCTGTGTCACTGGCTTTAATGAACCTTCTAAATATTAAATTTATTTATAATAATATAATGCACTTCAAATAAAATTTTGGGGTGATTGGAATTATAATTTTGGTATCTGCCAGACCATGTTGGTTTAGTATACCATTTGGTTAAAATTTTATTATTTTTTCGGGTTAAGGTCATATCTAAGAAGTGAATAATGTTGTTTTGTTCAATTTCAGAAGTAAACTGTAATTTTTGGTGGAAACCATTTAAGGCCATAATTACTTCATCGGTCTTATCTTTCGGCAAGGCCAACAAGCAATCGTCCACAAAACGTTTAAAAAAAACCAATTCAAAGTTTAACTTTTCTATTACGGTTTCTTCCAAAAACTCCATAACCAACTGGGCTATAGTAGAAGAAATGGGTGAGCCCATTGCACAACCATTTATTTGTTGGTAAAATTCGGAATTATATTGAAAATAATTTGTTGATAGGGTAAGGTTTACGGCTTCTATGAAATTATTTTTTGAGAGTCCCGTGTGAGGCTTTATGAGTTCCCATTTTTCAGATAATCATCATAATCAATCATTTTACCATTATATTATTTGTATGTCTAGTGTAACCTAATGTAAACTGTGTCAAATTTTTATCTATATTTTAGGCTATTAAATGAATCTTTTGAAAATGCCCTAAACCATGGGCGAAACGTAAAGGAAATTAAATGCTTGTATCACATCTGAACCTATACCCAAGAAAAAAG
>MU182047.1:623077-685982 GCA_016904865.1 Pissodes strobi
TTAAAATTTGATACCGCCATCTTGTAGAGGAGAGAAAGTGGCAATAAGAATATTACATTTATTTTACTTTATCTCTTCAAACAAAGGCAGGAGAAAATAAAAATAAAATAGTTGATTTTCGTTTTTTTACGGATATCTCCGGAAGTAGACGGAATTTTCTAAATTTCTCGACGGCATGTCAATCACCCTTAAATTGTGCAACTTTGCCCCAATTTAACCGACCTCGTATCTCTTACGGTTTTCGAGATACCCATAGAAAGAAACGAATTTGTAGCACCCTGTATATATACAGTGACCGCCAAAAATCCCGCATAAATTCAATAAAAAACACAAGGAAATAAATTGCGAAAAATGGCCAGGCACGTCAATTTTATTTTTAAATTCCGCTACTTTTTGCGTAACTTATTTATACAGGTTGTATCAGAAAAAAGTTGTGACGTCCTCAGTGGTTTTTCCAATGGAACACCCCAGATTTTATGCTATGGAAAATTCTATACAATTTTGATATAATATGTTCTATATTGATTTTCAGTTGTTTTTGCATTATTAACGCTTAAAGTTTTGTTCGCCATAAAACTAATCTGTTGATTAAATATTTATTTGTTTATATTAAATGCGTAATTTAGTTCAATGTTTAAATCGCCTGCCGTTGGCTTCTGGTGTTATTTTTCTAATTTCGTTTCGAATCCTACTTTTAAGTTCTTCAATAGTCTGTGGCTTATTGAAATACACCGTATGTTTTAGGCACCCCCCATAGGAAAGAGTCCATCTGGGTTAGGTCTGAAGATCTTGCTGGCCACTTAATTTGTCTTCTTCTACCTATCCATCTTTGTGAAAATGCCGTATCAAGATAATTCCGAACATTATGACTAAAACGTGGTGGCGCAACGTCTTGCTGGAGCCAAATATTTCGAGCTGGTAAATGGAGCTCCTCTGCATTTGGGTGTAAAACTGCTAATGCAGGAATAAGTTCATAATCAAGAAAATCACCTGAAGTTGGCCGGTTAAGGCTTCTTCAAAGAAATACGGACCTATTACTTTATCTTTAATGATACCTGCCCAAAAGTTAATTGACTGCGGATACTGTGTATGAGCTTCCTATCACTCAATTAGGATTATCCACTGACCAATACCGACCGTTTTGCATGTTCACTATTCCAACTCTTATGGTTATGACAAATCATGGTTTCACAAAATTCTATTCTTCGATCAGAAGTGTCTTCATTTAAATCGTGGATAAGCTTTATTTCGTAAGGATGGTATTTGCTTGTTTTTTAAATACTTCTTACAAATGTAGCTCCAAAGTTGTTATCAAGAACTACTAATTGTGTAGGTTTACAAGGACCTTCATTAATCATTAATCATTTAAATTTAATCATATGCATATAGTTTGCATACGTTAACCATGATGAGTACTTGGTAAGGTTGAGGGTGAGAATATTAGTGGCTGTAAGAAAGGCCAAATAAATACACTATAATAAACACATTATAATTTTTTCGTATGCGTGAGCAGCAGTTTATATAACGAGAATTTATATTGTAACTGGATGCAAAAATGGCAGAATTGATTAGTTAATGGCCGATGTATGATCACAATATCTTCAGAATTACACAATTTCATAGACACAGACAGTTATTTGACCAGCCTTGCACTGCTTCTATTGCAGGCCTTCCCTTAGTTTCAAGTTGAAACTTACGACACTTCTGTCGTGATTTCGTATTGTTCTAGACGCTTGTCCTATCAATTTCATTAATCTCAATGCTCTTTGCCATTCCTATTATTTATTTTTGTCTGTTAAGAGTTGTAAACGAAGTACCAATTTTCACCTGCAGTTATTTCTTGTCGTTTTATTGCTAAAATCACCATTTACCATTCAGCGGAATATTACCAGAAAAAGCCCCGAGGCAAAATGGTGATAACAGTAAAAGGCAGAAAACTTAATACACCATTAATAGAGTTATATATTATAGTAGCTTTATACATATTTTTAATCGAAATGTATCTTACGCTTTAGAAACCTATAAAATATTTACTATTAAAGATGATTCAGCTTCATCATCTATTCTTGATTAGCTTGCATCTCGAAAATAATCGAATTATCTACTTTTTGCCGTATCACATCTGCTTGCATTTCATATGGATATAGGGGGTTAACGGTATTTTATAATCGAGATGTGGTCCTTATTAACGGAATAAATGCACACTGTAGCTGCAATTACATTTGTTTATATTATTTGCATATCAAATACGTTTATGCTAAATAATATGCCTTATAAGATACAGTTACAAGTGCCCGATTTTTCGATTATTATAACAACAAAAAAAAAACAAATTTTAAGAGTCTCTACCGAAACAGAGGAAAAATGTTTATCTTATGCCTTAAATAATGTATGTTTTTGTGTTACTACATTTTGGGATTTGAAGTAAAATCCGGATCCGGGTTAAAAAAATGCGCTGTAGAAGTTTGAACCTTTAAAATATTAAATACTAAACGCTGCTGAAATAATTTTTAAATAATTTATACTTAATATATTTATTTAAAAAACCAAAAATAAATATGGATTTTCTCAAAACAGTTTTTTTAGTTCACGCCGGTAACCAGGCCGGGTGGGATCGGATGTCCCTTGAGACTAAGGCTCTGCTATAATACTAGGCCTTAAACAGCAGTTTCAAACCTTAAAGATCCTTAACCCAAACTAACCCAAACCTTCACTCCAGCTTAGAAGGAACTAGGGGCGAATAATCTCAAATTGAAAGAAGAATTTTAAGTGTGAGAATTTAAAATTAGGAATTGAATGAATTTACGTATGCCGATGCGCAGGCTAGAAAGAGTTGCCGCCGAACATCCAAATTAGGCCGTAGCTCAAATGTCAAAGAGTAGGGGTGGGTTTATTTGTTTAAAGCATCACTGGCTTGTATGGCACAAGCGAGAAAAACCTCAAAATTGAAATATGGAACTCGTTTTAGCTTAAGCTTCGCGACAAAATAAAAAGAATAAAATTTGTATTTTTTATCTTTTATCAAGAACACCGATCAATACAACAACAAAAATAAGTTAGAAAATTAGATCAGGTATATATGCCGGTAATTTATCAGTATTAATAATGGAAAAATAATTACTCAAAAATTAACCAAAAATCAAAGTGGGCAATAAGCAAATACACGAATATTAACTGGAAAACTAAAATCAGCGATAAACAAATACTCAAATATTAATAAAAAAAGTAAATCCAGAACGTTTTAATTAATGAGCGCAAATAATAAAAAATCGGATACTTACTTTAGCGGGCCTCTCCTCTGGAACGTTACCTCTTAAGGGAAGTTCAGGAAATTAAATAGCCAAATGAAAACAGATGAATTCAGTAAATGGAAGGTTAATTTATTACTATTAAATGAAATATATCACAGCGTATCACAAAGATAGAGAACAGATGAGAAAATGACCGGTGATTCTAGTTGATTAATTTATTGTATATTTCAACGGGAATTAGTAGGCTTTACTCGGTTACTTGAAGACATAAATTACACGCGTTTTCTTAACAAACGCCGAAATATTCAATCGTAATCTATGATGCAATAATAATAAAAAATAGCGTCAATGAAATATGAACGCAGGCCAGTGACACTGCAAATCTCTACTCGTTATGTCGTTATGGGAAAATTCAAGTAACTCAAATAATCACTTAATCAATGGCTAATTAACGGACGTCGAATCATGATTCGTTACATGGCCGTATTACTAACTAACTATGTTTACCTGGATCAGTTATGGTACGTTGGTTATAAACTTTAAGGTTTGTCAACTTACGCGTAAGTACTCCCCGGTGAAGTTACCGGTAGGACAAAGATAATGAACAGTTTGTTTAAATAAAAAACTATATATATCAAAGGCCACAATAAAAATTAGGAATTACGCAGTCTACTAGGCCGTATCAACAATAGTAGAAATCGTGAAAAATTGAGAATAATAATAAACACTAGTTCGACCTACAACATTACTGCGTCAGTCACTTAAAAGTGCAAAATTTAATCCAAGATCGGATTGATTCTAGATCAAACGAATTTAACTGAGTTTTCGAATTCGATTAAACAAAATCAAGCGTCTTAGGCTAGACAAAGCTGGCTCAATATTCAAAGTTTATCTCTTCGATCGTCTCCTCCAGTATTCTCCCATTTTGGCATTTCCTATTACTGTGCCACATGTCTGATTTACAACTATAGTCACCTATTAGCACTGTGGGTAGGTTGCCTCTAAAGTACTCCACTATGTCGTTTTTCCTTAAACTTTTCGCTTGTTTCCTATAAATTCATGTGATTTTATTATCCTTTTTTATTTTAACCACAATGGTGAAATTTTCAATATCCAAGTTCTGTTTCCCAATAACATATAATGGCAAGTCCCTTCTAACTAGAAAGGCTAGTTCATTTTCAGCTTGCGTACCCTCATCCTGTCTATATATTATATAATCTAGAAATTACATTGTTGCAGCCTCACTCATCATTGTTTCCTGGAGGACCACCACACTTGGTTCGTGTTCCTCCAGTAACAATTCAACTTCTCCTCTTCGCGCCCGCAAGCCTTTAACATTCCATGATATTATAGCCCCTTTATCCATTAAGTTGCTGTATTAATGTGGTCAAACTTTTGATAAATGCATCCACTTTTTTCATTTTATCTAAATAATCAGCGTCTTGCCCTTTTTGTGTTTTATTTTCCCCTTTCTCTTGAACTTGGTTACCTTGACCTTGATTGTAAGTCCTTTGATATTTTGGGCATCCCCGGAAACTCGCCGGATATCCTACCTGCCCGCAGTGCACGCACTTGGCATTGTTTGGTTGATCATTGCCTGCTCTCTCCATTGTACAGTCTCTTGATGCATGTTCGCCTGCGCAGCGAACGCACCTCTCAGTCATTGTGCAAGCTCTTTATGTATGTCCAAACCGCACCTATAGCACTGTATAGGCCCCAGCGGTCGTTTCCTTGGTTCTATTCTGACCACCATTTGCAGTAGTCTATCTATTTTATAGATTTCTGTACTTGTTGTTTTGGCTAGGAACATATTCATCACCTCTTTCGTCCTAAATGAATACATCTTCTCTACTTGAGCATCTACGCCGTTAAATCTAAGATCTTCTTGTATCTCCTCTATATCCATTTCACTGTCCAATCCGTGTATTAGAGCATGTATCATTTTTTTCTCCTGAAAATTTGTTGTGTAATATCTTTGACTGTCTTTGTTTAACATACCAGTCACCTTTCTGTGGTCTTCTGGATTCTTGGGGAAAAATTTTATGTTTGGTCCTAAAGATCGCCCAGCCGTTGTTGACCCTCGAAATGCATGCAATTGCATGCGTTTCGAGGGTCAACAACGGCTGGGCGAACTATATCACTTTCGCATAGTTGATCTCGACTCCATTCTCTTTGCTCGCCTTCCTGAGGTTGGCCCACCCTCTTCCTTCTATAGTGACTGGTGGCACCTTGTTAACTTGTTCAGCGTAAGTTGCCGTTGATCTCTCCATTTGTTCTTCTTGATTTTCTTCTTGCTTGTCTTCATGAACTACATCACGTCGTTAGCCCCTGCTATTGCCAGGTTTCGGCCATTGCTTGTCAATTCTCTCATTTTTCTTGGCATCATTCTCTCTTGATTGATTCTGTGCTTTCATGTCAGACAGAACTGCTTTTAATGTTTCCATCTCCTGATTAATTATTGATAACTCTTGTCTTAATTCAGTATTTTTATCTTGCAACCTCTCCATTAATTCATGGTTAATTGTTTCCGCTTGCTCCCTATATGCCTTAAATTCTTCTTTGACTTTCGTGAACTCTTCCATTACATTGCTGAACATTCGACGGTAGTCTCTTTGATCCCCGGATGCATCAGATCCTACCCTTGAAATCTTCACTGCTTCTCCTTGCACTATGTCTCCGTCGCTGATATCCATGGTTCTCTTATTTTGTTTGGTTACATTAGTATCCTTTACGTCCTTCCTAGCATTAACCTTTGTGGGCGCTCCTTTTGGTTTAACTCCATCACTTTTATTAGATAACATAACAAAGTCTAATACAGTTCGAAATGTCTATTCTAGGGACTTACCCGCAAGAAACTAGAGGGTCTCCCTCCCCCAGCCGCCCGATGTACTCCTATTCCAGTATCACTGTAATCCATGCCACAATCACTGTACTTTGTTGTTATTTATGGTCTTGTATTATTGGCACTATTCACGTCGATTCACTCTATTCAGTATCACTGATTGAATAACTAGCTCGAATCAGTCCGTAACTCGATTGCCCACTAACGTTGTAGAACACTACGACCCGCCAGCACTACTACTTTATTTTGAGCCGGACTTATTTGGTTTGATAGTTCGGACACGAACGTGACCGTACGCTATCAATACCAAACCCTGACTTAATTAATCAATCAAAGTTGAAACTAACACAAATTAACTGAATCTCGGCGACTAACTTATCACGTTAGCTGCCATCTGTACCGACGGCTGCCAACTCTATAGATAGTACAGCTAGACAGGCGTAGCCAGTTGCTTATCGCTAGATAGCTTTACAGTTGGGCGAGAAGGCCTCTGTTAGAGATTAAAAAGGGAAATTCGCCCAGGTGCGGCACAATGTTAGAATGATGGCGTTCACAGAGAGACAAAAAAATGAAAAAAAAACTCACCTCGCTAAAGCAGCATTCAAATCCCACAAAGGGTAGTTTCAGACACCAACATTTAAGAAAAGATAAGGTACAGATATAGACTGAAGCTATTAAAAACGGCCTGGTTGGAAAATCCCATCAAAGGTAAAATCAAAAATTAATTCCAACCGGTACCCAAAAGAACTGCTTGACTCTCAGAAAGATCGACGTAGAGTGACACCAACAAATCAGAAACTCGAGGAACAGAGAATCCCTACTTCGAATATCTCGCTCCACCAATAAATGCATGGTCTGACACGTCACATGTTCCTCTCAATAATTCAGCCAAGGGAATTAGACAATAGAAACCTGGGATTCCGATGTATCTGCCTCTACAAAAAAAAACACCCAGAGTAGCCAAAAGGGCATTGTCATTAATCCATTCCAACTAATAGAATTTCCTAATTATTCCGGGTCAATTAAGTAACTGCGCGCGATGTCTAACTCGACAACCAATCCAAAAACAGTATGTGCTACGAAAGCCGGAAACACTAAAACCAACCGACTTTATTTATATAAATTTTGTTTTAATTGTCTCGATCAGGATATCGTCGGAGCGAAGTCGAACGGAATCTACGAGGGTTTTTCGCTAGTAAATATAAATGCGCTTGAAGCTATAGGAACGGTGACGAATTCTAAGGATATTTACGCTTCGATATACGATAGCCAAATCGGCTCACAAAAATAAATTAGGGGAGGGCAACGTTGCCAATTCTCTGTTCCCATTACTTTTAATTTAAAAGACTAGGTACTGTAACTTCACGCATGGCGCCCCGCTTGCTTCGCTCGCAACCAAACAAATCTAACCCAAATTTTAAAAAAATAAAAAATAAAGAGAACATGACTTGCCACCGACGAATAGGGTAGAAACTCGGGCCCCCGTATCACAAGCACAGGATCTGGACACTACACCACCAGAGCTGTTGAGAGCAATTCTGAACCCAGAAGACGTTGGTATAGACTGTATAGTAGAGACGTCTAGAAGTAAGGGGGCTCCCTCCTATACCTGATTTACAATTTGTGACCGTGGCTGTTTAATGTTTAAGGTTTAATCTGCCACGACCAAGGGCGGAAAAACTAGAAGGGGGGGGGGGGGGGTGCAGCCCGAAGTTGTAAGACAATCTAAGTCCGTGCTAAACCCGATGGACGCTCTTTGGGGAGGGGGAGGCGTATGGTCGGGATTAAAAGTCGAGGACTTTCGCCTTGGAACAAAAACGCATTCAGTCCTTTACCTGAATTTTTTTTAATTTCTTAGTTGAAATATTGCATTTTTCTCATTTTTATTTGATGTGTTTAATTGTTCTTCGTCACTCAAACCTTTTATGATGATTTCTAATCATGAAGTCCAAGTCGAGAACATCTTTTTCTATGGGCAGTTTTATAGAAGCTACAATCAAAGAATGTAATTACTTAATGAGCCATTTTAGAGTTGATCAGATTCCCTAACTATGTAAGTACCTACATTCGCACGAGTAATGTACAGGGTGGCTCGAATTCGTGTCTATGTATGGGGAACTCGAAAACCGTAAGAGATACAGTGTCGGTCAAATTAAGGCAAAATTGCGCATTTAGGTGCCTAACAATATGCCGTTAAGAAAGTTTTAAAATTTCGAGTATTTACGGAGATATCCGGAAAAAACCGAATCTTTGAAAAATCGTTTTATTTTTTTCCTGGGCTTATTTAAAAACGGATTTCAAATTTAATTGCACTTTTGCATTGCCACTTTTTCCCCTCTATCCAATGATGATATCCAGTTTTAAATCCGACGTTTCGTCTTTAAGGGATCATCATCAACTTTCTTTTTTTAAATACGAACTTTATCTTTTTTAATCGTTTTTCAGATGGTATCGGCGTTATAAATATGAGTATGTGTTTTTAATTTTTATTTTTTTTTATTATTATTTTTTTATTATTTTTATTTTATATATTTAGCTTCGGCGTAATTTTAAATAATTTAAGGTAGGTACTTTTAAAATTTTTATATTCTATAAAAATATTTTATTTGGTTTTTTGTGTTAGGGCTCAAATTTTCCACTTAATACAAAAACAAAATAAAATATTTTTATACAATATAAAAATTTCAAAAGTACCTACCTTAAGTTATTTAAAACTACGCGAAAGCAAAATATATAATTTAAAAAAAAATAATAAAAATAAAAAATAATAACAAAAAAAAATAAAACACATAGTCATATTAATAACGTCAATACCATCTGAAAAACGATAAATAAAATTAAAGCTCGTATTTAAAAAAAGAAAGTTGATGATGATCCCTTGAAGACGAAACGTCGGATATCAAACTGGATACCATCATTGGATAGAGCGGGAAAAGTGGCAATGCAAATGTGCAATTCAATTTGAAATCCGTTTTTAAATAAGCCCAGGAAAAAAATAAAACGATTTTTCAAAATTTCGTTTTTTTCCGGATATCTCCGGAAATACTCGGAATTTTAACACTTTCTAAACGGCATATTGTTAGGCACCTAAATGCGCAATTTTGCCTTAATTTGACCGACACTGTATCTCTTACGGTTTTCGAGTTCCCCATACATAGACACGAATTCGAGCCACCCTGTACAGGGTGTCTCGCATTCGAGTCGAGTATGGCGAACTCGATGATACAGTGTCGGTCAAATTAGGGCAAAATTGCGCATTTAGATGCCTAACAATAGGCTGCTTAGAAAGTTTCAAAAATTTCGAATATTTCCGAAGATATACCGAAATATTGTTAAATCGTTTTATTTTTTTTTCCTGAGCTTATTTTAAATTGAATTTCACTTTTGCATTGCCACTATTTCCGCTCCAATGATGGTATCCAGTTTGGAATTGGACGTTTCGTCTTCAAAGGGTCATCACCACCTTTCTTGTTGAAGAATTTTTCAACATGTAGGTGATATTAGGCACTTACTACCCAAGTTATTTGCGATACTAAAGTAATACTGGAGCCTATAGCTATTACAAAAATAAAGGATTTTCGTTCCGTTTATTACCGAATAATATATTCATTAAAATCAAACAGCGGCATGAGAAAGTAGCGTTAATATAAAAATGAAATTTCTATTATGGATACCACGAGCTTGCGTGACGAGGTTTATAAACAATGTTAAGAGTTCAGCGACTTTTACTATTTGGGTAGGTACCTGCACAACCTGCTATTTACTTTCGGTTTAGTAACTCCAAGTACCGTTAAAAATTCTTATCATTTACTTAGGCAGTCTACTGCGACAGGTGAATTAGGACACTTTCGTGTACAATATTTTAACCTAATGGATTACAAAGACGTGTCGTTTAATGTGGATTAAAACACAACATAAGAAAGTAGGGTCTTTACTAACAAACTCCTAAAGTGGTAGCTTGAAAGGGTATTTACAAACTTCGGTATCTAAAGAGACTTTTTTAGTCTTTAAAAAAAATGCTTCACTTTTAATGTAAAATAATTCGATCGTTCATGCTTTATTTACTGTGTGGGTCAAAACGCCAAGGCAGAGATGGTCATCGTTACTGAAAAGTCCTTTTTCCGTTAAAAAGTAATGTGGTTACCCTTACAAGGAATTATAACGACTTTTTTTTTCGTTACTAATGATAATGACAGCAAAGGAGGATCAATGCCCATTTATATTAACAAGATATCATTTACTATGTTAAAACTATGTTATCCCTTTAATGATAATGTGACATTCAAGAAAACTGTTATACCTACTTTTTCAAGCGACTCTCCCTGTATAAAGTTCTAACCGAATACATCTGGATATGATCCTAGCACGAAATCAGCTGCAAGACGGATGCATCTGCACAAAGATGGTCAAAAAAAGTGATAACAAGGAAAGTTGTTTTCAACTGATTATACCAGAGAATAAGAAAATGTCAACAACTTATAGCCGAAAGGTACGCTGATAAACCATTTTATGAAAATCTAGAGGCTCAGCTCTCTTCACTCCCACTAAGACAAAACAGTCACAGAGGCTTAATAACCTTGCATATTGATGTAAGGTCTCTCAGAAAAAAAAATTATATGGAAGGTTTTTTGGCGGATTTTCATCAAGACGGGTACCCGCCACATTATGCACGCGTAGTTACAGAGTGGCGTAACAATATATTTGGAGATCATTGGCTTGACTGAAATGTCCCAATTGTATAGCCTGCAAGAACAATGGCTCCTGCCATGGCCATTGTGGTCTATGGCGATTGGCGAGGCTTGTCTGGGGACCTAACCATCCTGGGCATGCCAGGTGACGCGATGGTCCCTGAGATAGGCTTCCATGAGGGACTAAACGTCCTCTTCCCTTCGAAGGGGGATTGGATGGAGGGAAGGACGGGATCCTGGGATGGGTTAGTCTGGTTCACAGACGGGTCCAGAATGGGAACACTGTTCGGAGCTGGTGAGTACTGTGAGGCCCTGGAGCGGGAATTATCCGCCCCACTGGACGAGCACACTACGGTTTTCTAAGCAGACATTTTTGCGATTATGACAGGGGTCTGGGAGTTGCTAAGGCTCAATGTCGGTGGCGGGAGGATTTTTCTTCTACTCCGACAGCAAGGCCGCACTCATGGCGCTGAAGTCGGTCCCCACGCATTCCTTGTTGGTAAGGGAGTGTAGAGGCTGGCTGACTGAACTTGCAAACGAGCCCGCTGACGCCTTGGCGAGAGAAGGCTCCGCATGCAGATACTTAGGGTCTGATCCCTGTGTGGGCATCGGCCCATTCAGTATTCCTGAAAGAGCTTTGGATACCTGGACGAAGGGTCGGGCCAAAGAGGTATGGCGGACGGCTCCGAGGATGAGACAGGCGAGGCTCATGATCAGGGGCGTGCAGTCCATGGAAGCAAGGGAAGCAGTGCTTCCCCTAAAAAAGTTACAAAACATCATATTCTAAAATGTACTTTTTGAAATAGGAAGCAATTAATTAAGTTATATTAAAAGCGCTAAGAATACTTAAGATATTATCAGGCCCATAACAAATGCGGCCTTGACTCCGACCGAGCCACACTAAAAATCCAATGGAACCTATGCCGGCCGCTAGCTTCTATGCAGCCAAGCCCAAGCCATATCCGATGCATGCATGCTTGATTGTTTGTGCGTTGAGAGGTTAGTGAACTTTCCATCGGCTGAATGCGTCTGCTGGGTAGTCGGGTGCTTTAACCGGGCGCGGAAGCTATCGTTGGAGTAGGTTCTTTGTTTTAACGGTCCAGGATTTACTTAGTTTAATGGCTAAATATGATGATTGCTTAAAGAGCATTCTAGCGTTTTCGCGAAACTTCGAATAGTATCGAAAATGAGTTAATTTCCGCTGTTGCAACCATTATTTTAAGAATAATTAAGCATGAGATTGGCGAAGCTCGGTTTATTGCTATTACTCTGGACGAAACAACTGATATCACTAATTTTAGCCTATTATCTATATATAGTAACACAATACGTTAAAAAAGAAAAATTAGTTGCTCAAAGCTATGATGGAGCTGTAGTGATGGCAGGACAATTAGGAGGTCTGCAAACTAAAATTCGAGAAACTTACCCAAGTGCTCTATTTGTCCGTGTTTTGCTCATAAATTAAATTTAGTTTTATCCTGGTCCATAAATCACATTAAAGAGTGTAAATTATTTTTTGTTAATTTAAGTGGCATGACAGCTTTTTTTCCAAGTCAACAAAACGTACACATGCTTTGGACTCTATTGTCACAAACGATTGCCCAAAGTAGCTCCTACTAGGTGGAACTATAATGTAAAACTTGTGCTAACAGTCTCTGAAAATCGTGAATCACTGATTGAACTATTTGTGAATAATAGAAAATAATGAAACGTGGGACTCTGAAGCAAGTTCGAGGGGATTTTTGGACTGTTTGAAATGAGATTTTTATTTTAAATATTTGTTGAACATATTTTCAGAAATATTTCCATGCCCGGACAATGTTTTTAATATATTACAAACTAAGACGAATGATATTGCTTTTTGCTTAAAAAAGTGGAGGATTTTAAGTTCATGTTAAGACAAAAAAGAGATGACTTTGACGTGTGTTGGGAGAAAACGATGACGTTAAATGTAGAGCCACAAGCTAAGCGTCTTCGAACAGACAGGGTAGGAGAATGTCATATAGGCGCCTCTTTTATGAAATAATCTATCAAATTCAGCAACAAATAAACTATAGATTTAACGGTTTAAGGCCCAGTTTTTTATGTGATTGTTATCTTTAGCAAGCAGATAATTTCCATGGAAACAATTGTGGCAACAATGATTATCATGAAAATTATCCTCTTGGTAGTACTAACAGGCACGTAAAAAACTGACCCTCAATGATTTTAAATTCCTCAAGCTCTGCAATTTTGCTGCATTTAAGCAAAAACTTTTCCAGAAGATGCGTTTAAATATCTTCTTTTTCATTAGGGCCAGTTCTTCGACCGAGTGTTACTGCGATCTGAACTAAAAGTGATTTACGAAGCTGATGATTAGTAGAAAAAATAACGCTAAAGAACTAATGCAATTTTTAAAAGACAAGGAGCTGGAAGAAGCCTACACTGAAATGTCGAAGTTGTGTGAATTAGTATTGACAATACCTGCCACAAGTTCGTCAGTAGAACGCAATTTTTCAACACTTGTATAAAAAATTTCGTAAGAAATTCAACGGAGCAGGAAAGACTTTGGCAAATATCGCTGTTGTCCATTGAAAACAAACTTCTCCAAAATATGTCGGAGCAGGTTTTTATGATGACGTCATTGACGAATTTGCAAAAAGTGATCGAAGAATCGAACTACATTACAAATAGGTAAGGTACTTATTCATTTGTTTCAGTGCGCAACAATTCGCCATTCAAGGAGACGCCTGACGGGGCGCCGGATCCTTGTTTTGTTAACGATTTAATGATTAGCCTTCTTCGGCATCTGCGGCAGGTTTTTTTGTGTTGGCATCAAATTCCACGAACTGGCGCTGCTTCCCTTTCTTAAAATTTCACCGCACGCCCCTGCTCATGATACATGGGCCCGCGAAGAGTCGCCAGGGGGTTGTTGTGCCTATCTAGGAAGGAGTGCAGGGCGCTGGTAGGATTCTACACAGGGCAATGTAGGCTTAGACGGCACCTGACTCTGCTGAGACTTGCAGAGGCGTGGGAGTGTAGATGGTGCATGGAGGACGATGGTACCCTATACCATGTACTTACGAAATGTCCCGCCTTCGCGTGGGCAGCGAATATTAACTAACGATAAGAAGATTCACTCTCCGCGGCGGCACGTCAACGGTATGCCTCCTTCCCCGCGCGAAAACTAGCATGATACTGGCATGCGACCTTTGGACCCGGCACACACTGGTCGAATTTCTAGGAAAGCTGGCCATAATAAGGTTTACCAGAAATAGGACATAAAAGTTATTAAGTATTACACGTTTAATATATCGTGTTTTAGACAAATAATTGTTGAATTTTTGGCTCATCATCTATATTTATATATAGCGTGTGTCAATTTTCACTAACGATAAGAATCATGTATAAAAATGATTTGTATGTTCTTAAACCGTTTTAAAAAATGATTTTGAAAATTAAGGGCTTCTTCGTTGTAAAAAAAAGTGTTTTAAATTTTTAATTCGATGATCCAAATTTTGTTTTTGCAACGGTTAATTCAGGAGTCTCACGAGCAAAATGAATGTTAAGTGGACGACAGAAACGTGTTGATGAGGGCCTGCAATTTTGCCATACAGGTGTTTCAGTTATCGCTATTTTTAAAAATTAATCTAATAGGGACCAAACTAGTAAAAAATATAGAAGCATCAGTGCATCTGTTGTTCAAAAACACTTGCTTATATTCTGACTCTCCCAAGGTAATATCAAAGACATATTTACAAATTAAAACTAAAACTAAATTATAAATTTTAACTGCTGATTCAGACAAAGTATTTATTACCTGTTTTTATAATAACATCAGTCTTGCAACAGCAATAATGATTCTACCGAAATTTCAGCTTCAGTTTCACTTACAGTGGTATGCACCGGCAGCTCTTAACTGGTGTTAAGGATTCGACTACAGTTAATTCAAATATTTTTATGCACCGTCACTTAAAAAATGCTTAATTACAGTTAAATTTAGTCCAGGAAATTTCTAGGTTTAGCGAGAGATTAACAAACTAGCTGCTACATGCGCATGCTACAAACCGCGCAATATAATTATTATTTTAAACCGCTTTGTACAAGATCCACGACATTTTAAATTTCAAAACCTAATTTCTATTTAAACATGTAAAAAAGATCATTTTGGTTTTGTAAAATACAGTTTCTGATATTAAATTTGTTAATGAAGTTGAACTCTATTATTAGGTCAAAATTTGTATGTTTTTTCAACTCGTTTGAATTAACAGATAAAGATTGGAGTACTTATAAATGACCCGCCTGTCCTATTGTTCCCTAAAAACACACTTATATGTGTATATGTATGGGATCTTAATTTTAATAGTTTCTTGTCGCACCCACACATAAAATTTTTCATATAAAAAGCCGGCAGCAAGAACAAAAGAGAGTTAAAAATCTTCTCGTTTTGGCTAGAGACTGGTCCAATTCCACTCGTCAAAGCTTGAGACTGGTTTGTCATTCAGATTTCCACATATTCTGCCATCCAGATTCAGCTAGAGACGAGTTTCTCCCACACCCTGTAATTTTTCAATTATGCCAGAAATTGAGGGTCTCAGTAACTTTCCTGAGCCAAATGAAATTATGAACAAATCCTAAAACCCCAGCCACCCGGTGCAACACGCATTCTTTGGCTGCACTTAAATTCTTTACGATTTAATAGCTAGACATCATTTTAAGGCAGGCTCGAACTTTTAAACTCTGTGCTTTAGGATGATCAGATTTTCGTAAGTTGGGCGGTTTTGATTAGGGCTAGGAGGTAATCGTGACCGTAAAATAATTCTGGTAAATAATTTTTTCTTTCTTATGTACATTTTTCGTTAAATATATAAATTAATTTTATTTTGTATTCATTTTTAGTATATGTTAACGGTTATGTTATGCAAATTAATACTGCGTTTTTTCTAAGTGTACCAGTAAAGCAAAATGGATGTATAAAAATTACAATTTGGGTTTTATTGCCAGTATGAACTGGTAACTTAAGAGATTGTAATAATTCAAGATAATCGGTTCACAAACATCTAATTTAGAACCTACTATCAAACAACGTCAATTTAAAAGAGTCTTAACCGATAGTGGCGATAAACCATTCACCATTGTTATGCTCACTTCCAAAGAGTCTCGGCCTTTAGGTACAACGAATGTGCCTTGGGGTAGTAGCTATAGTAAAAATTAGTTTGAGGAAGCACAGTCTAGGATACAATACGTGATTGATTTAGGACAAATCATCAAATGCGTTGTTTAGATACAAGATTGACATGACATTGCCTTGTGCAATATTATGTATCTAGAAAGGTTGCAAGCAGGCCTTTACGCATTACTATAACGGTACCTTCCATGTTCGTCTTCGAGTATTTTAAGTATAACAAGCAGGATATGAAATAAATATCGAATCAATATGTCGAGATTTACATTGAATTATCATTCTTCGAAGTTGTACACCATATTGCTTTATAAACTTGGCAATAAAAGAGTTGTGAATAATATATATCAGTTCTTGCATGGTGAAACGTTTTATTTATTTGATCTCCTATGCTTAGTAGTTATTAAATTGGTTGCTGCTATTTTATTATAATATTTTATTGCATATTTTTATTAAAGATTTAGTAATACTGACATGTGAAAAGCAATTTGTGCAAGCACGAATAAACATTTTTGGATCTTGATATTAACATTAGGATAACTGTAATTTTCTTTTTCAGGTTCTGGGTATTTTTTGCATGGCACTAGGATCTCCCGCATACTATGGAGGATCGCATTTCTTCCTCTTCGTGTGCACAGTCAGTTTTATTGGCACGATAATATGGATCTTCATATACCTATTAGGTATTAGAGAAGCTCTCACCTTTCCTATAAATTGGATATTAACAGTAAGTATTTTTGAATTATGATTTTTTGTAAAGTTTTCGGTAAAGAACTTTAGGGATAATACTATGCAATTGTTCCAAGTTAAGGTTTGAATTTGGTATGGTGGAGGGGTCGCACGGCAAGATTTGCCCTTCAACACGTCGACCACAATTGATCTTTTGTGTATACCCTTCTATGTTTTATGAAAATTCATGTCTCTTTCGAGAACCTCAGAATATTTCGAGAATTGAGCTTTTGCTACAAGGGCATTTTCGAGATGCCTCAACGTTTGGAGTCAGTGCCTGACATTCGCAAAGTAGGTTCTCTGACGTTTCAGCCATAGTTTGATAGAATTTGCATTGTTCGTCAGTGTTTTTCCCCATTTTCTTGACGTGGTACCTCCAGAGGCCATGTCCAGTGAGAAGGTCTACGACCAGATTTATCTATTTTTTTTTTGTAGCTTAAGAAGCTGTTTTGTGTAGTTAGGCGAGTGAGAGATGAGTCTCTGCCCAGGTGCATTGGCCCAATCTGTCTCTTTCCGCTTTTTTCCCGAATTTCTGAGTTCATTCATTACGTGCCCTCT
The DNA here is from genome assembly GCA_016904865.1 of Pissodes strobi. Classification (NCBI taxonomy): domain Eukaryota; kingdom Metazoa; phylum Arthropoda; class Insecta; order Coleoptera; family Curculionidae; genus Pissodes; species Pissodes strobi. The sequence goes on from MU182047.1 coordinate 640,307, forward strand.
AGTGATACCACAGAATGGCTCACGCACGCAAAAGGCAGTCTGTGCACCGTTCCTTGCGAGCTGGTCAGCGGCTTCGTTGCCTTCCACACTCTCGTGCCCTGTAAGAGTGAGTCTGTTTCTGTTTGCCAGTTGATCTGCAGCCATCCAACAATCCCACACTAGCCAGGAGTTGATTCTGCTAGATGCTAACGCTTTTAAGACTGCTTGACTATCTGATAGGATATAGATCTTTGCACCTCTTGGGCCTTTTTTGGCACATTCAGAGATGGCTATTTTGATAGCATTTAGTTCTGCTTGAAAGATGGTGGAAGTGTTTCCTAAAGGTGCGGAGATTCGACACCTAGGTTCCTTAACTTCGGATCTCACTCCTTCTTTCATCTTTGATCCATCTGTGTACCAGACAAGTGTTTTAGTATTTCCCCTGTAGTATTGCGGGCTTCAATTACCACTTCAAAGCAGCGATCAAAATGGAGTTTTTTCCATTGTATCGGTTGGTTTGCTCATCGCCTCTATCTGGATGTCCGTCAGAATTAAAGGTGATCAGTCAGGTTTCCTGACTTCAGTTTTTGTGTCTGAGTGACTCTATGCGCACTGGTCCAGGCCTCCTTTTCTATGTATATGTGCAATGGAAGGAGGTCAAGTAGGGTTTCCAGAGCTGCTGAGGACCACGTTTTCATAGCCCCTGTTATACCCACACAGGTGAGGCTTTGTACTCTTGTTAGCTTTCGATGTGTTATTATTTCTTTTGATTTTACCGACCACACTAAGCAGGCATATGTTATAATAGGCTTTACAACAGTGTACAGTACAGATAATTGAGGGTTTTAGGTCTTATGGTTTACCAAAGAGTCGTGGACAGGCCCAGAGGTTCTGGATTTAATAAAGGCATATTTATTGGCATTAATATAGAGATATTGCTTGTACAGGGCATAGGGCATTTGCAATATGTATTTTATTTATGACATTTACGTACTTAAGATAAACTCTGTATTCTATATTATGTCAAAAAAGTAGCCTCGTGTGCTTAAATAAAAATCGTATTAAGCAAATTAGCCAGTTTCACGTCACGAACGGCAACAACAATTCATACATATAAATGAAGTAAAAAAAACAAATTTTATACTTAAAGACTAGACAAAATTGTACTAAACAATTAAAAAAGAAAATTATTAAGTAGCAAGGATTATAGGATTTAAGCTAATTGGTAGTGTAAAGTATCGAACTGGAGGCTATGTCAATCACTTTTACATTTTAATTCATAATCATTATTTCAATATTTTACAATTTTGTTTGTTTAAATTGTCTTGTACGGCATAATTTTTCAAGTAGAATTTTTTCAAATAGTTCAAACCCAGATCCGTCTAGTTTCCTGTGCAGCAGGTGGATTATCGCTTCATATTTCATAACAGAAGAATTTTTGCGTGCAAATATAAATTATATCAAACTAATTATTTTTAAAATCGAAAATTTAGATATACCGCATGTAGAGAGTAAATTATTAGATAAAAAAAATAATGAAAGCCAAAGTACCATACATCTATGTTTGTGATAGTCAATTTAATTTTAAATTTAATTATATTTAAAAAAAAAATTATAGTTTAATTCTAAATGAAGCAATTCAAATAGCTTTAAATTTGTCTACAATAATTATATTTTAAAACAAATAAGATCAGTAAATGAAACTGTCATGAAAAGTGGAAGAGGATGTAAATTATTGCGGGGTCGGTTACAATGTATCGCCATAGAGTTGCCTTGACACAAAATTCGTCAATATGACCTACTAGTTGAAAGATATATGCAACCTCAAATCAAGGGGAGGAATATTAGATTTCATTAGATTAGACTTTTTTGGTAGTTTTTCAGACCACGCTGCTCCCTGTAAGATCAATTGTGGCTCTCCCTGTGTTTAGAGCACCTCATCTAGTTTTGTGTCTCTCTACATAGCCTTGATAATAGCCCTTCAGTGTAGCATGTAGCTGGATTGGTTTTTGCCAATTTTTTTTTGACACGCATCCTCACAGTAGCATAAAACGAGGGCTGCAGTTTTCTCTTCTTCTTGGCAAACCCATCAGATTTTAGTGTATTTTCAGTCGAGAATGGCCGATCATTCTGACAGCCTTTCTATTGTGATTAGTAAGTCAGCTGTGAGCTTTGCTGATGAACTCTTAATGAATTCCTTAGCTTTTCTATGTCCTGGTTTGATTTCGTCATTCCTGAGACTCCGTTGGTCCCATTTCCTAACGAATGCCTTAATAATACACCTGGTCCCACCACAGAACAGAACGAGCCTGCCTTGGCTATTTGATCAGCTTTGTCGTTGCCTATGTAACCTTCGTGTCCCGGAATTGCTTTTAGTCCTGCCTCGTTATCGCAGTAGCTTACCACCGTCTTGTTTGATGGTTTTCCTGTTCTTCATTGGAGGAGTTATTCCCGTCCTTGGGATCGGTCTTCATGCCGGCCGCAAGCATACCAGATGAACTATTTTTTCAGTCCTTTCTTCCCGGTATTATGATCTTAAAATTGTTTTTACATGTTGGAGAGGTGCTTCATATGTTGACGTAGCCTTCTGTGTAACCTTTTGAATGTGTGATTGTGGGGGAACATAGAAACTGATCTGGTGAGAGAATATCAAGGTTATTGATATTAAAATTCGCTCTCCGAATTTAAAGTTTATACATATGGAACCTTCTAATAGTTGTACACATATAGCACAGTCCACAGAGGTATCTTTCTTGAAGAAAATATGCCGTAATTTCTCAGAAACTTACGTTGCCCTTCCTCGGTCCTGCAAAATACATTGCCCCTGTAATTGAGCTAACTTACAAATATGAGAAACATATTACTAAGCTCGCAACCACAACGAGAATTAGAAAGAAGGGCAATAAGAGAAATATAATTCAACAATAGAGAAGATACGACTTAGGAAAATGACCTTCAGAGGACGTAGAATAAGTATGATCTGAAGAAGAAAGGATGACTACAATTGAAGCGTGAGCTATTTTACAAATATGGTTTAACGACTGTTGCATAACAGATGGTCAAGTGAAATCCGCACTATCAGTATTAGTATCAGAGCTTTGTCCTTTGAGAAAAAGTTATCTTAGCATCAACAATCACTGTTTAGGTCAGCTTGGGTTAGTGGAGTCTATTGCCACTGAAATGAGTATGTTTACACAGTTCGATATTCAGACACAATAGGTTGGCCCTGCACCATTCAAAAGCAAGGCCAGAATCTTAAGGTCATCAATAGCCAATGTTATGAGCAAGTATGATTAATTAGCAAATTAGCTCCCCGTACGTTGAAATTCTGAGATATCTGCTATTTTGTTTTTAGAGCATGCAGGTAAGGAGTTAAACGATGTTGAATGCCATAGAGAAGTGGTTATAGGTTGATAGGCTATATCGACCAAGAAACGCTCCTCCGTAGAATAAGGTTAAGTTATAACTAATAGGATTTTTAAAACATTACAATTTAACTACAGTCATCGTCCGGAAGTTAACAAAAGGCAAAACACATAGAGGCAAAGTTACAATTTTATTTCTCTTTTTTAATAATTAAACAAAAAACTCAAATAATTCAACAAATTTCAGCGCGGGTTTTTTTTTGAGGTGAGGAATTTAAATATTTTCATAGTTTGGCAGTTACATGCAGGACTAACCCAAACTAACCTCATAAATTTTTGCACTTAGTGTATCTTTATTTTTATAACAATGTCTATTGTGCCAGTCTCCAAGTGTTCAACAACTGTTAACAACTAGTAAGTTTTCTTTCTAAATTTCAATGCACTAAGAAAATAAACAATTACGGAAGTTGGCAAATAGCAACCACAGGGCCACAAAGGTGTGGAAAACAATTGTTCGTGGTAATGATACTGTAGAAGTTATCTCATCTGATCAGGCTCAGGGCCCTTTTCCGAATCAACCAAGCATGCTCGATTTTCATGTCAAATATTTATATTATCTTGTCTTTAGTGCTGCCTGGTTATCGCAGTAACTTACCACCGTCTTGTCGATAGTTTTCCTGTTCTCCATTGTTCGCTCTTCAGCAATGAAGCAAAGTACGAAGCAAAAAGTGTAGCAATGGCACTGGTGTTGGAGCCAGTAGCAATACAAGCGCCAAAAATCACTGTGCTAAGCAGACTAATATATTTTATTGCAATTTAAATAAAGGTATAATTATTATTATTATTATATGCTTCTTTTTTAGGAGCTAGTCAATACAGGGATCTGCACAATATGCTACTTCATTGCATTTATTCTCCAGCTGATCGTAGCATCATCACTACATCCTGGCTTCATTCGAAAAGGAGCACAAATTGCAGCAGGGGTATGTATAAATATTATGTAGTTAATATTGCTTATTTATTGGGAGCTTTTTGTAATTTTATCACCTAGATTCCAGTTAAGGTAGATCCAAAAAAGCGCGACAATATGTATCCCGTTAAAATGCCCCTTTAAATTGCATAATAAAGTAGAGACCATTCGATATCTTCTTTTAATTTTCGGTTTGGTGTCTTAATACGCTGAGTTCCAAAAAAAAAACTGACGCAACTTCGAAGTTTTGTCATTTATGAGGGGACAAGGAAGGAGCCTCCACGAGCGTAACAGATCAGCAATACCAAACTGTTAACAGCATCTCTCAAACAAACATGAAAACAAATACTAACCCAGGATTCTTAGCAGAACCAACTCTGACAATGGCATCCGTAAATATGGAGGGTCTTACCTTATAAAGAACAAAGAGGAACTACTATCAGATTTCTGTAGAAAATCGAGATGTGATATCCTATGTATCCAAGACACTCAGCAGGAATGAATCTGATAACAGAAATCCCCCACCCCCACATCAAGCACGGAAGTGCCATTTTCGCCAAGCCCGACAAAAATATAACATCAGAACATTGCACGCAGAATAGCGGCATTGAAATCATTACTGTGGAAATAGGGAAATTCAGTATTACATCTGTGTATAAGCCTCCTACAGAGAAATTTGCTTTCATGGCACCCCCCAAATTTTGTATCCCAAATACATCGGTTTATAATTGGTGATTCAATATCCTCTGGGGCTACTCCGAAACCGACACCAACGGATAGGCAGTGGAAGAATGATCTCGATCTTATACATGACTCCAAACTTCCACAATCTTTCCAGATTAAATTTTGGAAAAGAGGGCTTAACCCCGACCTATGCTTTGTCAGCGAAAATTGTGCCGACCGATGTGCTAAAAAAGTCTTCAACCCAATCCCAAAACCCAACATCGACCGATTGTCTTGAAGTGTACGCTGCCATTAAGGCACCTGCCATCTCCTGTAGACGCAGGTTTAATTTCAAGAAAACGAATTGGACACAATTTTCCGAGATGTTGGATGAGAGAATCAGCAGCTTGAACCCAACACCAGATAACTATGAGCCATGTTTCCTAATGCCTCAAGAGATTTCAAGAAAAACCATTCCCAGAGGATGCAGAACTCAGTTTATTGCGGGTTTATCAAGCAACTCCAAAGATCTCCTGAACGAATACGCTAAACTGTATGAACGGGATCCTTTCAGTAAAGAAACAATAAATTGTGGTAACCCATTAATCCAGCAGCTTCAAGTCAATCAAGACAAGAAAGATGTATAGAGAAACTCGAGGACCTAGACATGACACAAAGCAGCAAAGTGGCTTGGGATTTTATCAAGAAGCTAAATGGTGATCCTGTTGTGAAGCAGAGCTCATCCAATGTCACCCCAAACCAAGTCGCTCAACAGCTAATGAGAATCCAGAGTCTGCTAGTAGCTACCGCCCGATCTCCCTACTGTGCCACTTTTTCAAAGTATACGAACGCCTGATCCCAAATCGAATGGGAAAAATCGTAGAACCAAAACTAATTCCTCAACAAGCGGGATTCCGACCCGGAAAGTCGTACACTAGTCAAATCCTTGCACTTACAGAACACATAGAAAGGGGTTTCGATGAAAAACTGTTCACAGGCGTTGCACTAGTTGACCTATCAGCAGCATACGACACAGTAAACCATAAAAAGCTCATGTCCAAAACATATAATCTCACACAAAGACTGCAGAGTGACTCTAGGCATCTTGTCCGTAATGCAAAACCGACGTTTCTAAGTTCTTGTTCTTAATGACAAAAAAAGTAGGTGGAGAGCGCAAAGGAACGGTATCCGTCAAGGAAGTGTCATTTCTCCAATCTCTTCAATATTTACACCAATCTGTGAAAACTCAGAAAGCTTCGTTTACTTTGATGATCTCGTCGTAACAGTGCAGGACAAGGATTTTGACTCAGTCGAACTAAAACTCGAAAGAGCATTAGGAAACATGGCCGAGTACTATGAAGAAAACGCACTGCGTCCGAACCCAACAAAAACCCAAGTAAGCGCTTTTTACCTGAAAAATAAGCAGGCGGGCCGGAAGTTAAATGTCAAATGGCAGGGAAGCGATCTCGAGCATACAGATAACCCAAAATACCTTCGAGTCCCATTGGACCGAACACTAACATACAAGCAACCCTGTATAAAGACGAGGCAAAAAGTAACAACAAGAAACAATGCCCTTAAAAAACTAGCCTCTATAGTAATGCGGGGAAATACAAGATATGATGCACCTAACAGCCTGCATTAACTGTCCCAACAACTGCACCCCCGACGATTTATGGAATACTAAACAGATGCAATAGATGTCGCCCATTACTGGGCGCAAAAACTATAAGATGTTGATCTGAACACGAAAAAGTAAAGTAAAGTAATTGTTATTTTTGATCGAATGAACCCACTTTTGATTTTTTTTGTTGGTAGGTGATTCCTTTGTCTTTCAAACAAATATTCGAGTGGCAAAACTCGAACCATGTTTTTGTCTTAATTTTTGACGCGCCCTGTGTGTTAATCAAGTAATTGCATAGAAAATGCGTACTCAAAAATTGTCCGAAGTACAGCTTTTTTGCTAAGCTATATAGAGATTACGGATTTTATGGAACCGATCAAATACTGCAGTAACTATTCAGTAAGATCACAATTCGTGGTGTTGCAGTAAGTAAGCAGACGGTATCTAGACGTCTAAAAAACGTTATTTTAAAAGCTAGGAGACCTGTAAGAGGTCCTAAATTATTGCCCGAATATCGTGCTGCTAGTATAAATTTCGCTGAAAGTTATGGAGAATGGAATATTGCTGAATAGTCCAATGGCTTGTTTTGACTTAACATGGTGGACGGAAGAAAAAGAATGTGAAATTAATCAAGAGCTTCAGTCAGAATATAATAACAGAATTCGAATGTTTTGACGGTGGCTCGGTTATGGTGTGGGAGGGATTTCAATGCATGTAAAGACACCCCTTCATGTTGATGACAGCCCAAATCCTCATTGACATTTTACAGCAGTATATCTTACCTCATGCAGAGTTAGTGGGCAATTTTATATTGCCACAGCAATAGTGCGAAACCTTTTAGAATCCACGGGTGTCATCCCATTACAGTGGCCTGCGGCAAACCTCGATATGAACCCTATAGAACCCTTGTGGTTTAAATTAGGGAAAATATGTTCTCCATAGAAAAAGAAGGATCCTTAGAGCACCCACTTTGGGAGGGACAACGGTAGAGCTTTGAAAAAAGGTTAAGTATCTTGGCATCGTTCTTGACCAGAGACTAACCTGAAACCAACACCTGGAAATAACTATCAAAAAAGCAACGACAGCGCTCTGGGCCTGTCGACGACTCCTTGGTAAAACATGAGGCCTAAAACCCTCCTGGTCGTTTAGCACTGTTGTAAAGCCTATTATAATCTGCGCCTGCTTATTGTGGTGGGCAAAAACAAAGGAAATAATAACATAACGAAAGCTAATGCCAATCTGGGCATAACAGGGGCTATAAAAACGTGCCCCACAGCAGCTCTGGAATCCCTACTTGACCTCATTCCGCTGCACATATGCATAGAAAAGGACCAGTGCGCATAGATTCACTCAGACACAAAAACTGAAGTCAGGAAACCTGACTGGTCACCTTAAAGTTCTATAGGACATCCAGATAGAGGCGATGACCAAAACAATGAATACAATGGAAACAAAACTCCATTTTGATCGCTCCTTTGAAGTGGTAATTGAAGACCGCAATACTGCAAGGGAAAACTAAAACAACTAGAGAGGAGATCACTTGTCTGGTACACAGATGGATCGAAGATGAAAGAAGGAGTGGGATCCGTAGTTAACGAACCTAGGTGTCAAATCTCTGCACCTTTAGGAAAGACCCCCTCTATCTTTCAAGGAGAACTAAGTGCTATCAATATAGCAATCTCTGAATGTGCCAAAAAAGGCCTAAGAGGTGCAAAGATTTATATTCTATCAGATATTCAAGCAGCCTTAAAATCGCGCGCATCAAGCAGAATCAACTACCGGCTAGTGTGGGATTGTCGGATGACTGCAGATCAACTGGCAAACAGCAACATATTCACCGTAACATGTATACCAGGGCACGAAAGTGTGGAAGGCAACGAGGCCGCTGACCAGCTCCTACGGAATGGTGCACAGACTTTTGCGGGCCTGAACCATTCTGTGGCATCACTAGAGGGCACGTAATGACTGAACTCAGAAATTGGGAAAGAAGGCGGAAATAGACACTTTGGGCCAATGCACTGGGGCAGATAAAGGCTAAAACACTCACCTCTCACTTGCCTAACCACACACAAAAAAAAACTTCTCAAGCTACAAAAAATGACATAAAACTAGTCGTAGACCTTTTCAGAGGACATGGCTCTTGGAGGTACTACCTCAAGAAAATGGGGAAAACCACTGATGAACAATACAGATTCTTCCAAACTATTGCTGAGACGTCAGAGCACCTACTCTGCGAATATCAGGTTGATGCATCTCGAAGATGCCCTTGTGGCACCTGGAGATCTACAAAAGCTCAACCTTCGAAATATTCTGAGGTTTTCGAAAGAGATAGGAGTTTTCGTGTAACATACAAGAGTATTCACAAAATATCAATTGTGGTCAACGTGTTGAAGGGCAAATCTCGCCGGGCGATCCCTCTACAATACCATACCATGTTTTCCAAAAATCTTGCAGAAATAGTAGGCGCATTAGTGGAAGAAAGGGATCATATACCAATGGAAAGGATAAGAAACCTAATTTCCAGTATGCCGCGTAAATTATAAACTCTTCAGTTGCTAGGGGGGCAACTCAAGGTATTAAGCAGTTATCCCAGTTTATAATTTTGAGTTTAATAAAGATGTTCATTCGTGGTGTTGCAGTAGGCAAGCAGACGGTTGAATGGAAACGATACAGTCAGAAAGTTGGTAATATGCAAGGTTTCAGTAAAAAAGCTGTAATTCGGACAGTTTTAGAGATAACTCAATGAATAAGAAACAAAATGCTCTTAAAAAAACGTTTTTCATGTAGAGTTTAAGCACTTTCTATGCTGTAACTTGATTAACACACAGGGTGAGTCAAAATTAAGAAAAAAACATAGTTCGAGTTATTCACTACCATCCAGGAGGCTTTGGAAAAAATTATCTTTAATCTTTCTTGAAATATAAAGGAATTGTCCACCAAAAAATAAAAAAAATTGAAAATCGATTCAATTGTTCAGGACTGACACCAGCTTCAAAGTTGCAAACAAAATTAGGTTCGTCACTTTTTGGAACTGAGTGTATTACAACCTCAATAACGATCTTAATCCACATCATTTTATATAGGTAATTCAGATTAATGTTTGGCAAATCTAATAAAAACTAACGGAAGCAGAAGTATTTATTTATTGCCTTGATGGTTAATAAATATAAATTAAGTGATCTTGCAAGAAAGTGCACAAATCATATGGCTTAATAAACGAGTATTTACCGTTTTAATATAAAGAAATCACTACCTACTGAAAATTGGTCTGCAACCGTGTAATAGCGTAGAGCGCAAGTAACGGAGTCTTCCACCTTACTTCTGTTAATTGGATAAAGTATGATGGCCTTATATCTTATATAATTTGGGGCACCCCATACAGTTATTATTTGAATAGCTACAGAATAGTTCAAATTTCGAAAGATAAAGAATTTCAGTCGAACTATTAGAATTTGACGTCAAAGATAACAAAAGAGTATCGGAATTCCGTTTATTTAAATTTTAACGTTTTTCAATAATTTCTAAATATTTTTTCTGATTCCAAAAATGTTTATGTTTTTTTTCTTTTACGTTACAAGGAAAGCAAGCTTGTAATGATCGTTTGACAACTTTGACGTTAGATTTGACTTAAGTCAAAACGTGAATTTTTACTTATTCTAGAATTCCGTAGAGGAAAAATTTGATCTTGGGCGGTTATAATATTACACAAATATAAATAATAATTTTATTGGGGTTGGAAGGAACGCATAGTGGTTCCATCTTATAAAGACCCGAACTTTTTCTTATAAAAGAAGCGGTCATGGAATTTTCGGGCTAGAACAACGTTTCAAATATGAAATTTTTGTAATCAAATTCACTTTCTTACGACAAATACATTTTCTAAAATTATTAAATAATATTACCAACAAAAATAAAATAGGTAGAAAATTTAAAATAATGCTAATGTAATTTAGACTAATAATGCGAATTTTTCTAATAATATTCGGATTTGAATGGATAAATAAAGATTATAACTTGAAATAATACAGTTTGGTAATTCAGTCTTCGCAGTTATAGTCTATTTCCATTTGCGCCTTGTATTTTTTCAACACCTTGTTTATTTCCAGTCATAATAAAATATGTTATTAGGTTGGATTCGCATTAGTTTATTGGTTTTTCGATTTCGAAAATAGAAATTTAATTATGTGAAGCCTATTATTATGATCAAGAAAAGTGCAATAGTATGGTTTCTTTAAAAAATATATCTGTAGACAGATAACTACGACGGTCATTTTATCAAACCCTCATACAAGCGGAAACATTAGGACTAGCTTTAATTTGATGGGTGCACATTTACCATACAGTCATATCACAAAAATAGAAATTACCAGAGAAGCAACTATGAATAACAGGAATCAGCTGTAAACATGTGTTCACCCTGCGGCCCGCCACTGGAATAAATTATGAACCAATATTGCTATGCAGCTCGATTTTTAGAATTAGACAGAAAAAAAATGCATTTCGAACTGTAATAATTAGAGCTGAAGGACGTACACACCCATCACCATACGAGTGTATGTGTCAGCATACCTGTATATCCTGTAAGCCTAATTTATACTGATACGATACGACACGTTTTTCTAATATTTGACACCATTCTTTTGCTGGAATGTTGGACAATTTACATATAGCAAATTTACAATTTTATTAACAAACCCACTAATATTTTGAGGTCGGTTTGAATTGCATATTCGTTAGAACAATTTATACGTCATTTTGAAATAAGAAAATGTATTTGATTAAGAATAGTGTACAATACATATTGATTTTTCTTATCGTATTTGAAATCACTCGGCGATATTTGACTAGTAAACATGAGGTGTTTAAAAGGGTTTGCATGATTTTTTAAATTGGTAGAGTTTCAATTAAATTTATTAAAAATTAGGCATCTTAGATTATTTTTTACAAAAATGACAACTTGGCTGCAAACAAAACAATCAAGCTGATAACAATTGAAAAAATCGCTTTCGCTCATACAATAACTATTTGACTAACGATACATCGGCAATACTGTCTTTATGTTGTGGTCTAGCTCTAAAATATCTTAAATATCTAAAGGAATAAATCATTTTAAGTTTATTATGTTGCAGTATATATGTACACTAAAAGTTGCGCACCCAAAATTTTAATCCAGATGGAGGCTTCATCACTTTTGAATCAGCTGACCCATCGAGCTAATCTTTTTTTTAGTATTGAAAATACTACTGGTGACATTTATACGGGAATAATAGACAAGAGACACAAAACACGCAACATGCTCGAGTTATCGGCGCGCGGCACACGAGGTGACCGAAGTTAGTGTTCGGTGAGGGGACTAGGTTGATCAGACAGTGACGACAGCGTTATAATTTAATTGTTTACAAATTTATCTAATAAATAAACATTTGACATGGTCTTGATTACTGCGTAAGATGCGGGCCGATGAAGTAATAATATCAACAAAATGTTTATAATTTCGATAAACCTCTTTGTTTTCCTGATTTCTTTCACATAAATTGCTAATGTTATAGCCATTTTATAATAAGAGATAAAGTGGTTATAGCACAAATCAAATTACTGATTAAAGACTGTTTTTTTAGATGCAAAAATTCGGCCTGTGTCAAATTTTTGTTCTCCATTTGTATTTGTGCCTTGATAATTTCGTTTCGTTAATTTTATTAGTTTTCTTTTCATTTGTTTTGTAGTTCTATCCTTTGGCAATCCAGAGTATATACCGAATATATCCATAAGTTATTTACTCAAATGAAAAAAATCAGGATTTTTTCATTAATTTTAAAACGCCCTGTGGATATTCTACAGCTACCAATTTCGAATCAAATAAACGTCTACTATAGAGTGACTAACAACTCATATTCCACGTCGTTGGTTTTTGCAACTTTTTGAAGCCGATTTCTATTGAATTGTAGCAAAATAAAGCTCTTTTTCTGAGAGGACAAAATCCAGGTGTTCTATAGTACCGAATCATTATTTCGACCCTTCATATTGTTCTACGTGTTGTCGCTAAATATACTAGGAATTTGACAAACTTTATGAAAATTCAATAGAATGAACAGTAAAATGAATAAATGCGATCGCACTACTTTGCTGAAAAAGTGAGATAGAAGAAAACACCAAAGAAGAAAGAAAGTAAAAAAGCCCACTAGATAACTAGATAACCTTTTAATCACTAACACCTTTATTAGACTGATAGAATATAAATCTTTGCACCCCTTAGACTTTAAATAGACCTGGAGGTTACCTGCAGACAGGGAGGAAAAAATTGTCAGCAATCAGATTGATTTCATTTTGCTCAGCCTAAGCTTCAAAAGGTATATGAAATCTACAAAAACCTACCCTGGAGCAGACATCAGCAGTGATCACAACCCTGTCGTGTTGGACTTTAGACTCAAGAGATTTCTGAGAGTTAAAAGAGAAAAAACGTCCAAAAAAATAGACATCGCATGATTGAATAACCCCGAGAAACAGAAAGATCGAAAAAGAATTAGAAATGGTAGAGGTAACCGTACGCGGGGAGGATGTTGAAAAGACATGGAATGATTTTAAAACTAAAATAACAAATATCCAGGAAAAAGACATTGGTTACACGGCAAACAGCAAAAAACGGGAATGGATGACGCAGGAAATATTAGACCTCATGAATGACAAATGGAGATACAAGACAAATCCGACAGAATACAAACGTTTAAATAAAATCATTAGGAAAAAGTGCCGGGAAGCGAAAGAGATCTGGATGTCGGCAAAGTGCCAAGAAACAGAACAATTACAAGAAAAATATGACACCTTCAATGTTAATAAAAAAGTAAAAAAACTTACAAACAGACACAGCAAACATCAAGGAGCAATCTTAAGAGACCATAACAACGAGATAATTCTAGGAGTAGAAGCTAAGCTTACGAAATGGAAAAAATATATCGAAACACTTTTTAATGATGACAGACCTTGCTTCCCACGATCGATAGATCACATATTGAATGAAAAGGCTCCAGAAATAACCAGAGGCGAAGTTGTTCATGCAATGAAAGCACAGAAAAACGGAAAAGCTACCGGTCCCGACAAATTCAACTTTGAAATACTTAAATTAATTGCAGATAATGAAAGTAAAAGCCTGGATTTACAGCATTATTTAATAAATTATATAGCTCAAGCAAGATACCGTCGGATTGGCTTAAATCAACATTTGTAACCCTGCCAAAGAAACCCAACGCCTCACAATGTGATGACTATCGGATGATAAGTCTTATGTTCCATGCCCTGAAAACCTTTCTTAGAATCATCCACACGCGAATCTACAAAAAGTGCGAATATCAGATGGACAACACCCAGTTTGGATTCCGAAACGGACTCGGAACACGTGAAGCACTCTTTTCCCTAAATGTAATGACGCAAAGGTGTCCTGTTTAAGCTATATTAGGAAACTATACTTAGAGAAGCACTGGATGAAGTCCAAGGCGGAAACAAGATCAATGGAACCCCAATAAACAATATCAGGTACGCCGATGATACCGTTATAATAGCCAACGATGTACAAGAACTACAAAGCATCATAGATTCCGTAGTACACTATAGCAAGATGTTTGGATTGCACCTCAATGTCTCCAAGACCAAACTATTGATCTTTTCTAAGACTCCAATAAATGCACAGCTACGTGTCAAGGGACAAACAATCGAACAAGTGACCTCAATAAAATATTTGGGAGTTAACATCAATAGTCAGTGCGACCCGAAAAGGGAAATATTCTCTAGGATTGAGTAAGCGAGAAAAATTTTCATAAGTATGAAATCATTTTTTACAAGACTGGACCTCAGTTTGGAACTCAGAACTCAAATGATCAGATGCTACGACGTCTCTTCTGTCCTACTTTATGGATGTGAAATCTGGACCCTAAATTCACAGACCGAAGAGAGAATAGAAGCCTTTGAAATGTGTGTGTATAGACGGAAGCTGCGATTTTAACGGGTACAAAGGATCAACAACGATGAAGTAAGTACTCCAGCGCATGCATAAACAAAAAGAACTACACCATCGAGGAAAGAAAAATGCAATACCTGGGTCATGTGACGAGAGGTGATAAATACGAAATATTACGTCTCATAATAGAGGGCAAAGTAGAAGGGAAAAGATCAGTAGGAAGACGCCAGAACTCATGGCTAAATGATTTAAGGAGATGGTTCGACCGCTCGTCTGCAGAAACCTTTCATGCTGCAGTTTCGAGAGCTACAATTGCCATTTGGATCGCCAACCTTCGGCAGGAGAGGGCGTGATAAGAAGAAGAAGACTTCACTAGATAACGATAGTAATAGAAAATTGTTGTTGGTCATAAAATTCACAAGGTATTTTGAAACTAATGGAAAAATTGCACTGTTTATTTTGACTAAAAAAATTATAGATCACATTATCGATACATTCGGTATATGCCCTGGAATACCAAAGGATAGACCGACAAAATAAAAAGGATTACCTAGATTTGTTGATTCAAAACTTATAATGTCTCCAAATGAATCAAAATTTCCGGTGCGTTACTCTATAAATTTCAGTGTATATTGCTTTAATTCATAATTATGGTATATCTGTTTGTATGTATTATTTGGCAAATAAATTTATAACATTTTGACAATGTTTACGTTATCTTTCTAGATTAAGAATAATTTTTAGAAATGCTCGTAGGTGATCCCTTGCACGTAGACCCCTAGTCAGCCGCACTCCCATGCCGTTTCAGCGATGGCCTCTTCAGCGAAAGCTGGATCTTTTTGACATCCTCCAGGTTCAGTATGCAGCTTCCGAAGTGCACCTCTCTTGTCATAGCCGACGCTGGGCAGTCGGCAAGAACATGAGTGGGCGATTCCTCGTCATCCGTGCACCTGTATTCCCGATCATCTACCATCCGCAGCAGATGCAAATAAATGCCTGTTCAAATGACAGTACCCTATCACAAGCTTCTTGCCCCCTTCTCACTGGGTCTATCAAGAGAGGCCCAGTTGACTCATTCCTGGAGTCTTTAGCCGTAGATTCCTGCCCAGCACATTCGTTGCTTTCCTTAGGATGGCGGCGGCCGTGCTGTAGGAGATAGGTGGGTACTATTATAGGCCCAGATACCATCGGACGCATGATCCTCTTCGTTTCCCGGAACACTCGAGTGTTCCGGTAGCGACTTTACTAAATATACTTCACGCTAGCACAAAACACGCCCACCGTAATACGTCAGCTTCAAACATCTCTAATATGCTTGGCGTCTGCACATCGCACTAAATATACCACGCCCCAGCAGATCCGCCTTAATATAAACAGAGTGTACAGAAATATATATTTTCTTCCGTAAACTTTGATATAAGCTATATTATGGTCTTTTTCACCGCAACCAACAACAACTAACCCAATGTGTATCAAAAACTAACTAACCCAAAAAAAACTTGCAAGAAGATTTTTAAAGCTGACGTATTACCGTGGGCGTGTCCTGTGCTAACGTGAAGTATATTTATGCAAGAGTGACCCTATTATGTCCTGCAAAGACCCCACATGCACACACACAAACACCACCAGAGCTGCTCTCAAAATTCCTAACAGGTTCTCACATCCGCATTTGAACGTCGCATACAACTCGACCTGGAATACGTCCCAAGGGCAAAATCAAATTTCGTTCTTAGGGCTTCTCCGTACACAGCCGTTCCAGCACCACTCCGTTTTGAGTCGTCGGTACGATTCCATTAATCGAAAGGGGGCTGCAATCTTCCCGCAACCACACCTCCCTATCGGGTATGTGAAATTTGAGAGGTTTACTGCTTGACCTGATGGTGGGCAGTATCTTATCCGTTCTCCAGACTTTGATGTGTCCTCTCTGGATATTATTATCCATTATATTATCTCTTCAAATAAAGTCAGAAAAAAATTAAAATAAAATAGCCGCTTTTCGGTTTTTTACGAATATCTCCGGAACTATTCGGAATTTTTCAAATTTCAAAACTGCATCTTGTTGGGCATCAAATCGCACAACTTTGCCTTAATTTAACCGACTTCGTATCTCTTACGGTTTCCGAGATTCCCATGCATGCACTCGAATTTGTAGCACCTTGTATACATTTTAAAATCCCTGAGCTCTGAAACTCAAGATCAATCAGTTTTCAAGTAACTTTTAAGTTTGGAAATTCAAATCGAGCTGAATAGTTCATCAAAACATACTAAATATGACATAAAAGGGATGCCAAAAAAATCAAAAACATGCAGTAGAAAAAATATGCTTAACTACGAGTATAATTAATGATCACACGCTAAATTTATAAATTACAAAAAATCATCTAATGGTTCTATAATACTTGTGCCATATAATATAATCTGCAAATGCATTGTTGCTGAATAATAATTATTAACTTGCTTGAGAATATGAGGATATTTGTTTCTTGTTAACTCGTAGGAAAGTAATTTGTCTATTTTTAGCTTTTAATATATTTTGTTGTCATACTGCATTTCCGACAGTGGCGTAGGATTAAATAGATATTCAGTGTAGTTGTGGGATATATCGAATAAAAATTGGCTCGCTTTTATGCCGACATAAGCCGGCTTTTCAAGAAAATAATACATGACTCGATATTCGTTACCTACAAGTTGAACATATTTGGGAGCGATAAGTGTCGATCCTCAATTCCCCGGTGGGTGGGTTTCGATTATTTGTATTTCCAAATTCTATTTTCGGTCATGCAAATAAGAATAGGCACACATTAATTATTTATTAAGTAAGCTACAAAATTACATTTTCTGTAAATTTGGATTTCAAATGTTTTAAACATAGTACATTTTCTAGTTCTCATAAGGTAATGCTTTTAGGAGGGCCAGAATGCTGCCTTCAGTCAGGTACCCGTTTATTGAGAACTAATCTTCCAAAATTTCTGTGGACGTTCGTACGAAAAGATAAATCCTCATTGTTGATGAAACACCCCAACAAGTGAATTAAGTTATCGTTTTCACCGTACAGTTTGCTGATGACACCCTCTACGTTCGTAGTATGATTGAGCCATAATTAAAACTCAAATAAATTTATTTCACCCCAGGAAAACAGCAATTTATGCATGCAAGGAAATCGTTTTAAACGTTTAAATTTAATATATCTTTGTCTCCGCCAGTGTTGTGTAAACAACAATATGTTAAATAAAGAATAACATATTTCCACCCTATCAAATGCATCCGCGTCCGTGCAATTTTCCGGTCTGTTCTCCTGTCCGCGCTGGTAGTGCCCTACAAACAATCACCCCTGAAGCAACGGTTCAGTCATTGTTCTGCTTGAGTTTGGCGCCAAGAACATCTACCCAGTCGTAGTTCTGATTGACGCCAAGACATTTAGTCGTTTTCTCATTTGTTTGCACAGATATTTAGAAAATATCTGCTGTTCTCTGTGTTCGCTTATTTCAACACTGAATTAAGGACTCTGGGCGTTCTAACGCATTTTCTCGAGACAATACAACTCGTAGCGTCTCTTCTGTTGAAGATAGAAGAAGGTAAAAGGCAGTTGGAAACTTGTAGTTAGGCAAATCTGGTCCTGTACTCAAGATTCGAATCAAGTTTCGAAGTCTTATATCCCTGACAATGTTAAGTTCAGAGAATCGCAGAATAAGTGAAATCAAAACGTATTTTTAGTGTGAACAGGAAGGCAGTCAGTTGAATTTTCGAAATAAAGAAAGTTTGATTGAATTCATTAAATAGACAAGTTCTTGGTAGATTCAAATAATCAAGAAATTTTGCTAGACATTTAGTGTTAGTTAACCTCATTTACAGTATTTGCTTTTATGTATGAAAGTATGCATGCTTGAAGGTAGTTAGGAATCATTGTATTTATTAATCATATTTAATGCAAATTAAATCCTGCATTAGTAAAGTACGTAATACCTAAAATACATGTTTTAATTCACACCCTATGGATACAACCCTACCAACCTATTTGGATACAATCTACTAAACCACCCCCTGCTTTAAGGTGATAAATGATTTAAAGAATCAATTGTTTATACCGACCATGCATAGTCTGAAGTGACTGTTGGGTTAGTTAGTAATTAGAAATGACGAAGGAAATCCAGTTCAACTACATGGGAAGTTGTTCTGGATAATAATTGGAGCTAATCAATTATAAATTGACTGGACTACCGCGAAATGAATACCACTTAGTGATAGCCAAACGTTTCAAATCTGCCAACCCTTAGTGATGGCAGATCAGAGCAAATACCACTCACATCAATGTGCAGCTTTTTAGTAAATTAAAATAAAATATATAGCGAGATACATGGTGATGGAAAGCAAAATTGAAACGTGCAAATAAAAAAAAACAATCCTAGACCAATCTTTTTCATTACATGTAAGTTCCAGAATCCAGGCATCCAGAATTAAAACCAGGATTCCCACACTTGTTTCAAAAGAGAGGTTAGTATTGGAGACTTAGATGCACCCTACAGAAGAACTCTAGTTAGAAGTTTATGTGATATAAGTTAGCATCAAAGATTGATAATGAAATATAGGTCCAAACTCTTAGGTACCTCTCTGGTAACTGGTTGCCAGTCGAAAATTAGCATGTTTTTTTCCACTAACTGGATGCTATTCAAATATATGATCTCAACCATAGCATATACCTATCGTCCAAGCCTTAACAGTCTACTTTATTTAACAAGCAAACAATGCTTTAACCCTGTAACGCCGGTAATGTTGCAAGATTTTGGTCCAAAGGTTGAGGAACATTTAATATTTTGGAAAGAGCCGTGATAGTAATGTGGCGGATCCTGAAACATGAGTGAGAGATGGGTATTATTTATTAGGCTTCAAGACACTCAATCATTTGACCATATGCAAGTATTTCAATTACTTTTATTAAATTAGGCAAAATGGCTAGATCCTTCTTATATCCTCTTATAAGAGCACGCATCTGTTCGAAGTACACCTCTCTGGCCAACGCTGGGCCGTCGGCAAAAATATGAGTGGACGATTCCTCGTCCTCCAAGCACCACCTGCATCCCGAATCTTCTACGTTACGCAGCAGATGCAAATGTCTGTTCAAGCGAAATAGTGCAGGCTCCAATGGGTTCCTCGTTTGCAAAATCTGCAGACCGCAATCTGTTTGGTGATTTGTGTATCTGAGACCTTTGTCTGTATAAAAAAGCATGTTGCCGCGCACGCGCATGGTGCGATTGCCGTTTCGCCCCCCCCCCCCCCCTATTTTACCTCCGGCATAAACTAGAAACGTTAGGTTGCCGAGGAATGTGATATCGCAGAAAAAATTATTCATAACATCTGACGACTGATTTGGGTTCTTAAGACAGTACCTTATCTTCGGAAACAAAGTCCCCAAAAATCCCCGCATTGGAAAATTTACAATAGCCGATGGAGATATTACAATTTTAATGTAAACTACTAGAAAGTGAAATTGGCGTTCACGGCTCCAAGGGGTCATCTGATCATGGTTCAAACGTATTTTTTTTTTAAGAAAAACTAGTTTTTCAACCCGGAAATGATAATTTTTCCCAATCGGGAAAAATTCACGCTGACGCGCATATAGTGTCCGTGTGCGAGTGAAGGCACGTGCACTGGTCTTTGCGCGAAGGTGCGCGTGCGGTTTTAAAGGAAATGAAAATGGGATAATTGAGTTGTTTAAAGAGAAATAAGGGCACATCAGCCCTTGAAAATATTTAATCAGTATAAATATTCATATTAAATATAGCAGTACCACTTAATATTTAAAAGATATGTGGACATACATTTTCCTGAAACAGTAGTATAAAAGCATGTATGTACAGTTAGATCAGTATGGCTAGAAATACCATGACTTGACAATTTCACAAATAATTATGAAATAAAAAAAAAATAAATTACTCTAAACGCCATCTGGGTCGTCGGGATCTTCTTCATTATGAAGCAATTCTGCATGAACACTCTCCACTACTGTGTTCAATCCCCTCGGACCGGCATCCACATAAATTTTTACATCTGGACTTCCACGCACACTTAATGAAGCTCAAGAGACTCGACAGGGCAAGCGCACAAGCCGCGCTGGGTTCTCCAGTTTTCTCCAGCCGTACTTCGTTGCGTCCAGCTTTGTTCCTGTCCCAAGCGATTCTTGAACTTAAAAAATATCAACCTAATTTATATTTTATTAATGCAGAATGCTTTACCCTATTATTTTTCTTCAAATTACCTGCAGGTGCACGCGCAATGAATGTTGTCGAGCAGCTGCATGGGGCAAAGTTTTCAGCTGCAAGTCAGCATCTAGCTTTTGCGTGGCGGCTACACTTGTTGTAGAGGGTGTAGCGAATATCATCTAGGGTGGCATATTTCGCTCCTCTGTAGAAAGCAAGAAGCAATTTCTTACCGCAGGAGATGATCCTCTCCAAATCTACTCCGGGCTTATTAAAAACTCCAACTTCGTTGCCCTGGAGAATTTTCAATGTTGATGCCTTTCCTTTTCCAAAAACTGCTGGCATTGTATCACAGCCGGAAAAGGCGTGAGCAAAGAGAATGGCTGACTTCACATTGTCAAGGTGCTCCTGTATCAATTCGATGTTCTGTGCCTCTTCCACAGGTCCCTTTATCGAAAAATCACTTCTGGGTAGGTTTTCTGCCCTGGACAAGCATGGCAAGAATATCCGTGTCTGTTGCAGCTATAGCAAAGGTCGGGCTATTATACTGGTCAAGGTATCTGCATCCCCGAGGTCCTGTAGCACCCTTATCCCTCTCTATTCGTGTGCAGGCTTCAGAAGGCAGGTCCACTTTGTTTTATTCTAACCGTTTCCCCGTAGTTCTTCGCTGTTGCTCTGATGACTTGGTAGACAACGCAACGAAGTATGACTAGAGAAAACTGGACTACGCAGCGCCGTTTGTGCCACACTGCTCCGACCTGCTCGCTGCCCCGCCGAATCTACTGAACCTAATTAGGAGTGCGTGCAAATCCGGATGTGGAGATGCGTGTGGACGCTGCGGCCGGTTCGCGGGAATGGTGTGCCGGGAATGATGTCATCACTGCAGTGGATAGTGTTCTAATGCAGAATTGCCTCATAATGAAGAAGACCCCGATGACCCAGATGGCAACTAGAGTAATTTCATTTAAAATTTTTTTATTTCATAATTGTCTTTGAAAGTTTCAAGTCATGGTATTTCTAGCCATATTTATAGACTAATTTAACCGCACATAGTAAAGCTTTTATACTACTGTTTCAGTAAAATGAATTATACTATTGTTTCAGTAAAATGCATGTCCACATATAATATATTTTAAGTATTAAGTCCACATATAATATATTTTAAGTATTAAGTGGTACTGTTATATTTAATATGAATATATATAATTAATATGAATATATATAAAAATTAAATATTTTCAAGGGCTGATGTGCCCTTATTTCTCATTAAACAACTCTTTTATCTCATTTTCATCTCCTTTAAAACCCCATGCGCGCTCTCGCGCAAACGCCACGGCACGCGCCTTCACACGCACACATACTCACACATTTAACACACTCACAACACACGCACGCACTCACAAGATGCGCGTCAGCTTGAAAATTGTCCAGATAAGCCTATTTTGTCCCGCTTTTATTAGGCCACTTTGGGTGAATTTTTTTCCTGATTGGAAAAAATTGTCATTTTCGGACTGAAAAAAAATTTTTTTTTCAAAAAAATATATTTGAATTGAAGACCCCTTGGTGCCGTGAACGCTAATTTCACTTTCTAGTAGTATAAATTAAAATTGAAATATTTCCATTGGCTCAAAATTTGTAAGAAAGTAAAACACTGTTTTTTAAAATTAACTATAATTTTTTTCTATGATTTTTTAATTAAAATTAAACGTATTGTACCTACTGACTTGTGGTGTGTTATCTTTATAACCGCAAAAAGTATACATACAGCCTTAAACATTCGTTTTTAATAGTCCCATGATTATGATCAATACTTTTTCGAAGTATGCTAACAATGTTAACACCAATGGAGAAGGGGAAGGGGGAGCGAGAACGTACCACAACACTCACTGGCAACATCATTCATATCGAAGTATAAGATCAGTACAGCACATATCAGAAGTCAGAATGCGGTCTGCATATTTTGCATACGGAACTCCACTGGGAACCCGGTCTAAAAGGGTTCTGTTAGGAGCCCTGTCACAAAATTTGCGTTCCAAATCTTGAGAGCCAGAGAAGCCATCACCCTATAAGTCGCTGGGTCACCCAAGAGTAGCCCAGCCTCCTCATTCCTGTAGGGGTCCCCCCTCAGACTCGAGAGCCGACAGAGCAGCAAAATGCACTGCTCTTGTAACATCAGATGTTACAATTAGATCTTGCACAAAGTGTAATAATTTGAGAAACGACCCAAGTGGGAGTTGTTAAGTCGGAAGGACTCTCTCGATGAAATTTCATTGCCAGCACAAAATCATTCTAGTCAAATTACTCTGGATTTTATCATTTCTCATACTGATAGAGATCAACGGCCTTATTTCAAAGTACAAATGTTGGCAGTAACGATTTAGGTCTGTTGGATTCCGAAGCTTCTTCTCTTTAAACGTTTACAGCAACAAATTAGTTATACTGTAGCACACAGGCAAATATGTAAAAATACAGGTTACAACCAGGTACCAATGACATTAATCGGAAAAGCTCGACTGATAAGCATTTTAGTTTTGCCGGATTTGCACCACAATAATATTTTGGTAATAAACTTCTGGAAAACTATAAAAATAATCAATGATCTTAAGCAGGATATTTGGCAATTTTTAGAGGATACAGGAAGCTGAAGCATCTTAGGAAGGATATTTGGCAATTTGTAGAGGATACAGGAAGCCCAAGCATCTGTAGCATTTTAGATGTACACACCCCTACTGCAGAGTGATGGGGAAATACGACTTAAAACTATGTAAACTAGGTAAAAGCTTTCAGCATGCTTATACCACAAAGACCTATGAACAGTAAAAAGGAAATAGCAACCAATATATTACATACTCAGAGGCATTGAGATGTGTAAAAAGAAATGCTATTAATCTAGGCTTAGTAGTTACTATGTCACTAACTGAATTTAAAAACTAAAAAATTGGTAAGATTCGTATAACAATTGGGAACCAGGCAGCAGATGAGGATCGACGGAAGATCAGAGTTAAATATAATTTTATGATGAATTACCTAGATTTCCTGATGACATAACAGTCACTTGAAACATAAGGAAATCAAGGGTTTGCTGGCATGGACAATGAGACTGACCACCTCGCAAGAACAGTAGCACCAAGAGTGATCCAGAACTTATCTAGGACATATATTAGCCATATGTGGGAAAAATGTTAAAGCAACAAATGAACAAAAGCGCTAATACTGAACGAAAGTGAGACAATCCTACATGTTTTTAAATAGATCATCCAGCAAAAATGTTTATGACCTGCATAAGTAGGTAGCTCTGAGCTTTATGAACGTGGCCAGCCCATCAAAGCTCGTCGAACTTGACTACCTGGGTCTCGTCTTGACTTTGTTTTCAAGATTATTTGTAAAATTTGTGTATCGTGCATATTTCCGATGCATAAATACACTATATCATTGTAAGGGCCTTAAATATCACTCGTGCGCCTATTGAATGAATCCTTCCTAAAAAAAATCAATATTACTCTCGCTAGAATGAACTAAATGTTTTAGTGAGATTCATCTACTATGACGAACGTAAACAAGCGTGAAATTGCTATATGTATTTTAAACATATGACTTCGAATAAACAAGTTAATTATGTTTGAGAACATCAACTATTTTGGCGAAAATATTATTATTAACTCGATTGGATAGAAAACCATTGATTTAGGTTTATATTTTGATTAGTATAGGGCGTTTTTATAGCATCTGTCAGATAAATGGCCTTCTGTCTTCCGTTTTACCAATAGAACAGGATTTTGAAATTTTGATGCTCATAAATCGGCTGCATGTAAAGCATATTTTTTTATGGTAGTGGCACACACACTAAAGGGAGATCCTATGGCACTCGACGAGCGGTGTGTGTGCGAAGATGTTGATTGACACAGCTCTTGAATATTTGTAAGTTGTAATTAGTGGGAAACAGATGTCCTGGAAGTGAGTTCCACAGTGATGCAGTGCGCCAGACAAAGGAGTTCTTGTAAAGCGATGTTCTAGGTATTTCCTGTTATACGACGAACTGGTGCGCTCTTCCGTCTGTCGTGACTGTCTGACAGGAGCTGCCAGGGGCGGGATGAGGCGGACCAAATCCTGGGAACATCTGCCGTGAAAGTATCTGTAAAACAGAGATATCTCGGCTACATGTCTGTGGTGTTCCAGAGTATCTAGATTCCGGGTCGCCGACGAGGCGCACAGCTCTCTTCTGAATGGAATCCAGCAGCTTTAGGGTAAGCTTTGGTACGGCACCCCAGATATGTGAGCAATATTCTAAGCAGGGACTTATTTGCGCTTTGTAGAGCAAGAGCAACTGCTGCGGTTTATAGAGTTTTTTGTTGCGAAATAGCGCACCAAGCTTCTGGGAGGCTGATTTCGCGATGTTAGCAACGTGGTCATGCCAGGACATATTACTGTTGACCGAGATACCCAGCAGTCTGATTGACGAGGATGAAGGAATGGTCGACCCTGCCATAATGATGTCAGGGCCCGCTGTATTGGCCCTCTTGGTAAACGTGGCTGCTTGGGTCTTTGCTGCATTGAACTGGAGCAAATTTCGGTCGCCCCAAGTTTGAACTTTCTCCAGGTCTTGATTAATTACTGTAATCTGCTCCTGTCTGCGGTGATGAGTCTCAGTCGCTGGTAAGGGTTTTTCCGATCTAAAGTGGGAGACAAGGGTATCGTCATCTGCAAAACTGTAAACAGGATTGTTTGTTTCGGTCAGCAGGTCATTACTATAGATGAGGAACAGAGTTGGTGAAGTATTGCGCCCTGAGGCACGCCCGCGTTGATAGTGAATGTGTCCGAGATGTGTCCATCGACTGCAACGTACAGAGATCGGCTCTTAAGGAAACTGGCAAGCCAGCTGCAGATAGAGGCTGGCAGTCCGAAGGACGGTAGTTTGTTAAGCAGTCCGTCATGCCAAACTCTGTCGAGTGCCTTTGAAATATCCAACGCAATCGCTCGAGATTCTCCGTAGTTCTCAATTGCCCTACTCCATATATGAGTGATATAGGCCAATATATCTCCTGTCGATCTCTCTTTGCGAAAGCCGTATTGATTATCGCTGATTATTTTGTTGTTCTCGAGGTACTTGAGTAGTTGCTGATTGACTACACGTTCCATGACTTTGGAGATTATTGGAAGCAAGGCAATTGGACGATAGTTTGAGGGCGTGGTTTTCTTGCCTTTTTTGGAACAGGTTGCACTCGAGCGACTTTCCAAGAAGATGGGTAAAACCCTTTTCCGTAAGACAGACAAGAAAGCCTGGAAAAAAACGGGTGTTAGTTCGTTGGCGCAGTTCTTTAACACGATGGCAGGTATTCCGTCCGGTCCTGATGCCTTTTGCGTATCTAGATTTTTAAGGATTTTACGAATATCACCGTGATGAAATTTGACTTCTGCCATGGTAGTGTTGATGTTCGATATGGTGGGGAGAGTCTTGCCGTGGGGGACGTCTAGGGTAGAGTGCGAAGAAAACATTTTGGCGAGCATGTTTGCTTTTTCCTTGGCTGTAGTCGCCGTGATGCCACGTTCGTCTGTCAAAGGTGGGAGAGACGTTCCTGTAAACTGTAAAGTTGTTACTTACTGCCTTTGCTACCGACCAGAAATTCCTTGAGCCACTGGGGCATTCCTGATCCTTTGATTGTGTTTGTCCTTAGTTTCGTCGATCACACGCTTGCATACGTTTCTCGATTCGACAAAATAATTGCGATTTTCAGCGGCAAAGATTGTTCTTCTACATGCTGTGCTAAATTATTAATTGTCTGAGATCTGATCTGCTGAGCATTATCTCATGGATGGAAACTTATTAACTTTAAATGTCTTGTCTGAATTTTGTCAATTCTAATTTCCCAGTTATGTACGTCTTTGTCTGGCATTATTTGAGCACTTGCAACGTCAGTAATTTTAGAATAATAAAAATCAGGTGAGCTTCTACACTGTTTCGCTCATTTCTAATTTGCACCGTCAATATCCATTTCGATTTGAAGCATCTTATATGATCGGTCCAACTGGTTAATGGTCGTTTTCGATTTCGATGTGCTTTTGGCCTTCATTCTAGAATGTCTCTACTCCTACTCTATTTCCAAAATGTATGTATCTTGAATATCGGCCCTTCTCATTATTCCTCTATCTTCCAATAAACCGGAGATACCACACACGGGTATATACGCCTACTATAGGCGAGGAATAATGAGAAGGACTGATATTCAAAATGAACGTGTTTTGGAATAGAGTTGGAGTAGACGAATTCTTCATTGAAGGCCAAGATACGAGGCATATCGAAATTGAAGACGATCGCCAACGAGAGGGACCGATGATATAAGACGATTCAAATCGAAATTAATGATAAGGGGGCAAAGTAGGAATAAACGAAACAGCGTAGAAGAATATGAAATTACTAGTGGTGCAAAAGCACAGCCGTTCGTCATAACAAGTAATGAGATCGGTCATATTGAATAAATCTTGGAGGTCTAATCTAAATGCCTCTTTCAAGTTTCCAAATGCCACTCAAGTGTTTGGAATTGTGGAACTCGCAGGAATTATTTGTCACCAAAATCGCCAAGAAAGCAGCACAAAAGCTAAGAGCACTCTATAAAGCAAAAAAGTTGTATACACCACATCAGCTCTTATTGTTCTATAAGGCCCAGATAAGACCATCTCTGGAATACTGTTAACACACCACTTGCTTAAGATGTCGGACTTCATACAGCGTCAAGCAGTCCGTCTTGTGGATGACGCAGAGTTGACTAAAGACCTTGATAGCCTTGAACATTTACAGTCACAGTTACTATCGATACTACTACGGAAGGTGTTCGAACGAGCTGGCGATCATAAGATTCCGCTCAGAGTTGTGCCAAACAGAAACACTCGTCAGACACAACCTGCTCATCAACATACACCTAGGACGTCGCTGTTTCGGTTCGGGATTCCTTTGTCTGGAGGACTGCCTCGCTCTGGAATGGACTTCCGAGAGCAACGTCTTTTCCAAAAATAAACCTACAGCGCTTCAAATCCAACGTCCATCATCTTCTCCACACACGCACCGCTCGTTGAGTGGTATGGGATTTTCCATTTGTCTGTGTGCCAAACATGAAGAAGAGGGACTTTATTATTGGTAATAAATAGGATTTTGTGTCAACTTTCCAGCATCTATAACGTTTGTCAATTCTGAAATTAAAAATCTCAGATTACTTAAATATTCGCCTCCTACAGCACAAACAATATAGCTACGCTATATATTATTTGTGCCTATAGTTATTCTCAAGGTTGGTATACCTTATTTGACTGGGCTTGAATAAATATCTAGATTAATAAGATATAATATTGATATATCCAGAAGATAGGACTGTATTCTATTCACGAGATTTTACTTTCTAGCCACAGTTTACGCAGTAAAATTTTGTAGTATTTTATATGTCAATAAAAGGGTCGGTGTTGTCAAAGTGAATCGTGATGGTCGTTGGTCCGTTATTCTTGAATATAAGTCATCTTCCGATTTCATTGAAATTTGCTCTGACCTAAAAATTGCATAATCAGTGATATAGCAGTTGAAGATTTAGCGTATCGAACGCTCTAGACAGATCGATGAATATAATCACTACCTCTTATCAATGGTCGCAAAACTGGTAAAAGATACTGGTAAATGTTATTCTTCGCAAACAGCATGTAACATTTCAGCGAATAATCAATCAACGTTCTTAATACCAGTCTCTTCAACTGAAATATGTAACCTTTAAAAAAATAAAAAAATAAACTAAGTAGTGGTTATGATGAGATACCTGCGAGCATTCCTGTGATTAAAAATATTCTTAGTCATTTAATTAACAATTCTTTTAAATGTGTCATCTTTCCGCAGCAACTCAAAGTAGCATTGATAAGGCCTCTGTTCAAGAAGGGGATAATCAATTAATGGAAAACTATCGTCCTATAAGCATTTTACCATCTATTTGAGTTAGCAATGTGCAAACGTTATTAGATTTCATGAATAAATGCAACCATATAAATCTGAATCAGCACGGGTATGTCTCTGGCAGATCGACACAGACTCTGCCATTTTTCATTTTACAAAAATAATTCTAGAGGTTATTGAAAGGGAAGATTTAGCAATGGGTATCTGTTTGGATTTGTCAAGGGCATATGACTGCGTTGATATTACGCTGCTTATTAAAAAACTCGAAATGTACGGTGTCAGGGGTAATGCTTTGATGCTTTCCAAATCCTATTTGTCAGATAGGCAACAAAAAGTAAAATTATCCTAGAACGGGAATACTTATTTTTCCGGTTTGGTTGAAAATAAGACAGGAATTGCTCAGAGTAGTATAGCAGGTCCTATATTGTTTGTTATTTTCTTAAATGATCTTAATTCCATAGTTACCTCTTCAGGCACGCAGATAACGTGTTATGCTGATGACACAAATTTGTTGGCTGGAGGAACCAGTATTACAGACCTAACAACTATGGCTATATCATTATTTAATGACGCTAAGAACTGGTTTTTAGATAACAAACTTGTTTTAAATGACACCAAAACGAACATTCTATTATTTAGGACAAAACGTTCCAGAGTTAATAAGCCCGCAAGCATATGTACTCAAAAGTCGAATATAGAACTTGGTGAGCCAACAAAATTTTTAGGAGTTTATTTAGACGCGTACCTAGATTGGTCGTATCACATTTTGGATCTTATGAAAAAATTAAATTCCATTTGTTATGGAGTTAGGATCATTTCACATTACATGAGGGAAAGGTGTTTGAAAGTAATTTATTATGCAAACTTTGAGTCTGTTATGAAATATGGGATTGTTTTCTGGGGTAACAAAGCAACAGCTCAGTACAAAAAATCTTTGTAATCCAGGAAAGAGTTATAAGATCAATAAGAAAAATGAGCTTTAATGAAAGTTGCAAGGGAGTTTTTAGGTCACTTGGAATTCTAACCGTTTTCGGTGTTTACATGTTATTCTTCTTTAAGAACAGACATCTATTTGAGACACAAATATTGCATGGGTATAATACGAGAACTGCGAATGTAAATTACCCAATACACAGATTAACCCTCACAGAGAAGAATCACACTTAATCATGTTTGAAATTTTTTAATAATCTTCCAAATATTTTGAAGTGTATCAGCAGTCAGCGATTATTCTCCATTAAGGTTAAAAAGGATTTTAATTCAATTAGAGTTAGAGCCATATGGTACAAGGGATTATTGTAGAGGTTATTGATTCAGTATTATTGTTTTCTTTATTGACGCCATTTCTTTTAGTGTATACATTTCTATGTTTCATACAAGAATTGTAATTTTTCACTTAATATGAAATAAAAGATATTTATTATTATTATCATTATTATTATTAGTATTATTATTACTATTATTATTATTATTATTATAAACAATATGACGATATTATTATTCCTATCAAGTTCTTTATGAATTAATTCAGTTAGAGTTATTAATGTAGCAACTCAGATTTCGCTTCAATATCAGATGAAATAATCAAAGGTATTAATTATAGAACCCAATTTTCTTATTTCTTGTTTAAATAATAGACATAGGCATGAGCTGTAGTAATAGTATACATGAGATAAAATTAATCGAATTTATTCTTGAATCTATATAAGTTCCGGTTGATTAACCATCTAATTTTTAAATCTAATAAAACATTGCCGTTTTTGTTGAAAATCGTATTTATCGTTTTCTTTTGGCGGCCTTACGCAACAAGGTTGATTTAAAATATTTAGGTAGGAAATTAACATATTTATACAACCAAGCAGGTTCGTGCGTAGATAAAAATTATGTGAAACTGCATATTATGTTGAAAAAGTAAAATTAATTTTTGCATGAGCATAATTAATTTGATATATTATTATATCGTAAAGTTTTCTTTACGTTGCATATTGAATTTCAGTATGATCAAAAAGTAATGTGATTTAAACGTCTGATTTTAATAAATTAATTTATTAAATAAAATAAATAAGATAGAATCCAACTTACTTCGGACTTTATATATAGATAACATAAAGCAATGGAGAAAACTACATCTCCGATTAGGAAATAAAAACTAAAATTTATATCACCAGAGTCATGCTCAGAAAATGAACAAAGAGCGAGAACTGCTAATAACCACAATGCAAAGAAGCATTGAGTCACATCTTTTGAGAAATAATAAATATTAAGTTCTGTGGCTCAACAGAAAGGACAAAAAATTGGTAAAAAGCTTTTACATTCATACTGTCCACTGAAACCTGATTGAGAATAACAACCCCGCATAACACCAGAGGAACTTTTCCGGTTTAGCTGGCAGAACTGGTGGCGCTCACGAACTACACACTGCACACATTACTCTCCAGTTTTAGGCTTGCTTTAATTAAAATCCTTTTCGCTTTAATTAATGAAAATCGTGTTGCAAAGTGTACCATATCTTTCGTCAGTTGCGTAGTGATGAAATGCGATTGGGCTTAATATCCTAAAGCCCCTATAAAATTATACAATGAAAAATAGTAATAATTAAAAAAACAAATAATAAATCTTCCATGTTGCACCACATAAATATTTATCGTTTTTTATATTTCAGGTATTTGGTATCCTCAATACCCTAGTATACGCATTCGCCACCTACCTCCTACACATTGAATGGAAAGGCAGTAGGACGAACCAGTGATTGATTAAGTTAATATAAGATTATGGCTAAATTAGAACTGTATAGTCTTAAGGCATAAAATACAAATTAAAGTACACGATATGTAGATAAAATCAAAAAGTTATTTTAAAAATGATTAAATCAGGTTTATTATATCGCTCTACAACCCAAAGTTTCAGAGATGCATATTCTCAATTTTTCTCCAGATAACGATGGACTTTAACAAGTGCCTTATGTAGAAATGATATTTTTTTTTGTGGGCCTAGAAGTTATGATGTACTTTCAGAATTTGATTTTAGATACGTACACTAATAATCAATTTGTTGTGCAATTTCTTCATTAGTAATATTTTTAAAATTTTTAATACTATTTAAATGACCCAAAACATTCATAGTCAGATGCAAATACCCGAGTTATGTCCTAAAAATGCTGTTTTTCGCGTCTCTATAGAGAGAATTAGATCTTTTGAATCTCGAAAATATAAACCGACTATTCGTATTCAATGTAGCCAGCATAAAAATATATGCCGCCTTACAAAGGTAATCTGCAAATGCAGGAAATACACACCAGGTCCGACCTGGATGATGATGATGATGATAAAGGGTATCATGTATCGCGAATATCATTATTTTTAAATCAACATTTAAAAAGGCTGGACGTTTTGACAACACAAATTCAGTTTTAATTTTTTCCGAAACGAAGCCGCAAAGTAAAACAAGCTTCTAAGAGCTTTATCTCAATATAATGGGTTCAGGGATCAGCTCTTGTATCGTTGTACTTAAGAAACGCATATTATGTACTTGCAATATAAGATGTATTTTTAGATCTGATGTTGATGTATGATCTTATGTGTAATTACTGTAATTGTGTATTATGATCTGATTTAGGTGAAGTTTTAAAATTATTATGCTCTAATAATACCATTATCGCGTTGATATAATGTGTACTATTTTATAACAAACAGTTGACCTTATAATGTTAAATTTCTTTGATTTAAGCATTTAAAATATATTATAGCTCTTTATTGGCTAAGAGGTTCTATTTCACTCAAACAGTCGCCAGACTAAGATTAGACTATATATAGGAATCTCCCCCTGACACTGCTTTGTAGGGTTGCCATTGAAATATGGCTAAATGAAAACCTGTTTACAAATTTTATAAATGTCTTACGTACAGAATACACTTAGTTTCAATATATATCTGCAATCTGTGGCACCAATGTATTATGCGTCAATATATACAGTTCAGTAAGACGTTTTATTCCTATAGGAGGATTAGCGGTCTACTAAAATATGCATTGTCTAAAATACCTCGGTATCTTCGAAAAGTAGAATTTTTTATCCTATGAGTAGATCATTTTGCGATAGTAGGGACCTTTTGATTAACATAGAGTCTAGAGATGTATAATAATGCAATGTTCAACATACCCAAATCTTAATACATATTTCAAAATTATCCTATCACCACCACCGCACGACGAGCTTTTTTCTTCTTGATCCACTGTTAATATTACGTAGCTTAATTCCTTAAGGTTATATACTCTACTTTTCTCAGAATTTGCATATATATATATACATATGCTTTCTCACTTTACTATTCAAATGAAGACTTTGGTACTTACTGCCAAAACCTTAGGGAATTAGAACTTTTATCTATAATTGTAATGTATTATTATAATCATTGGTTAGAATTAAAATTACTTTTTGATTATTTTTAATCTTGACCCATCACTTTTGTACAGGTAATTATTGAGATAGAACATGTAGGTATATCGTTGTTGTGCTAAAACTTTATTTATTAATATATTACGTTTTACTTGTTAATAATTAGATGTACTTTTTATAGTTTTATTTTCTAAAATCGTTCAGGTGTTCTTGTTCAAAAGCTAAGAAGCATACATATTTTAGATTTGTTATTGTAATTATCTAATAATATATTTTTATTTTGTAAAATAAGTTTGGTGTTTTACTTTTGAGGAAATAAACTGCTGGCCATTTGCTTTCGAGCAAGGAAAATTTCGCCTAAATTTAAAACTAAATATTTTCCTAACCAGACATGATATCGATCTTTGGTTTTTAATGGTTAATAGATTTGTCCCTTAAGAAAAAAAATTCCAATGTGGGATTTTTTACACTTTCAAAATTTTTTATATACAGGGTGTCAAAGAAGACGATAGTTTTTGCTCCAATTTCAATAGCATGTAACTTTAATAATATTTTTTTTAAATTTTGTCACTGTACATCAATTGAACCCCTGGTCCATAGCAAAGAAAGTGGTCTGTCAAATTTTTGATATCTGCTACATTTTAAGAGACACCGATTTTTTTTGTAAAACCTTGCTTTTTTCAACTTTTCGATAGTTAGACCACACTGTACGTTGTATCGTGCCAATTTTGTAAGTGATTGTTATACCCAACGAATTCTTGGTCGTTGGTTATACCTACCTTACGAGAACCTTGTTTATCTTCAGTAAAAAATTTGTACCTAAATGTTGTGATGTGCAGTGGCGTACTTATAATCACTTATATGTATGTCTATGGTATATGAGTATTTCACAATTTTTCACGATTGTTTTGTATTGTAAAGTACTCGCTCTAAAAATCAAACACAACAAACTAGTGATTTTTAATCTTAAGGGTTTTCAAAACAAGATTAATTTTAGGAATAGTGTTGTATTAGAAATAAATAAATAAAATTTTTCCAAAAAGTAAATTAAAAAATTATAATTTAAAAAAATATATATTTTAGACACACTGACAGGCTCTATCAAATCGACGTTCCCGTGCAGATTTTTAAGGCATATTTACTTGTTGTTTGACAAATATGGTCTAGAGCAGACTTTTGATGAACCGAGCTATGACGCGAGATGCTTCATCATGCTATTGGGCTCGTTATTTCATCTAGGTTAACTTGGCAACAATGTTTCGGAAGTCAAGTTGTTGGAATTCGGGATCAGGAGAGATCCAGTCTTTCTTTTTACGCCATAGACCTGGCGGGGAGAGGTTCGCATCTTTTGTAAATCCTTTTCGAGGTGCCTCATGGACTGGCTGAAATAATTAGGGTCATTATTTTATTATATTTTTGTTACTCTGATGTTTTTCGACCCTAACCAGTGCTAGTGCCTCCACGTTAAGAATCCCTGTTGCTCATGCTCTCATATGACCAATCCTTATAAATGAGAAAAATAAGAAAAACTTGCTTAATCTAGAGGCGAGTACTTTCCAACACAAAACAATCGGGAAAAATTTTTAGATACTCATAAACCATAGAATAAGTGATTATAAGTAGGTACCTACGCCAGTGCACATCACAACATTTAGGTAGGAATTTTTTTACTGAACATAAACAAGCTTTACGTAAGGTATAATGATAATCACTTATAAAGTTTGCACGATACAACGCACAGTGGGGTCTCTACCAAAAAGTTGAAATAATCAAGGTTTTACAAAAAAATCAATATCTCTTAAATTATAGCAAATATCAAAATTTTCACAGATAACTTTCTTTGGTATGGACCAGAGATTCAATTGACGTACAGTGACAAAATTTTAAAAAAATATTTTGAAATTTACATGCTATTGAAATTATAGCAAAAATCACCGTCTTCTTTGACACCCTGTATATAAAATTTTTTGAAAGTTTAAAAAAATCCAACATTGGAAAGTTTTTTCTAAGGGATAAATCTAGTAATCATTGAAAACCGTAGGTCGATATCATGTGTGGTTAAGAAAATATTTAGTTTTAAATTTAGGCGAAATTTTCCTTGTTGGAAAGCAAATGGCCAGCAGTTTAGTTTATAATTTTTAATTCAATAAAACAGGCCAAGATTTTGTCGAAATCTCCCTTAAAATGGGTCCAGACTTTTATTTTTTTATTTACTTATTAGTCAATATACGGGATACCCCATTTTTAAATTTACATTTCAAATAATTAACATTTACGTAACAATCTTCTTCTTCTTCTTCTTTAGCAGCTTAATTCGCCATCGTGCTAATGCCTCTCTTAACTTCTGCCCGTCCTTTCTGTTGCAGGCTCTTCTCATCGTCGTGCGAATGCCTCCCTTAACTTCTGCCAGTCCTTTCTGTTGCAGGCTCTTCTCATCCAGTCATGTCCAGCCAATCTCTTTATGTCATCCGACCATCTTGTTTGAGGTCTTCCTCTCCTTCTCCTGTTCTCCCCTGGCCTCCATTCTATCACTCTCCGCGTCCATCTGTTGTCTGTCATTCTTCCAATATGTCCCGCCCAGTTCCACTTTAATGTACATATTCTTTCTACTATGTCTTTGTTCTTCATCTTATTTCTATATTGGTGGTGTGGTCTTGAAGATTGATGTTTAGGATTCGTCTTTCCATAGCTCAGTTGCGTCCCAAGAGTAGCCTGCCTCATTCCTGAAGTAGCCCGCCATAGATCCTTGTTTCGCACATTCTTTGCATCCCTTAGGATGTCGACTGCCATGCTGTAGAATACAATAAATACTATAGGCTCAGGTCCCGTTAGACGCATTGCGGAGCCCTGTCGTGCCAGACGATCAGCCTCCTAAATCCCCGGGGCATTAGTGTCCCGGAACCCAAACAAGACTGGTCAATGCCTCCAAGGAATTCTTTCTCTTAGACATCTGCGCAGAATTAACTCTGACAGACTCAGTAGCCG
This sequence comes from Pissodes strobi, assembly GCA_016904865.1. NCBI lineage: Eukaryota > Metazoa > Arthropoda > Insecta > Coleoptera > Curculionidae > Pissodes > Pissodes strobi. The sequence goes on from MU182047.1 coordinate 676,351, forward strand.
ACAGAGTAGCTCTGCTATTGCTGCTAGCGAATGAAGAAATCCGTCCCTCTGTCCCCAAGTAGGTGTGCGGGAAAACTTCGCTGCAGGCGGTAGGGGAGGCTAAATCGCCGAAGTCGGAGAATTTTGGGGATGCCACGCCCAATTGTTACTCAAAAGTCGTTAAAATCGTTAAAAACACGCCTTCCACGAGCGGACGAAGCGGATTTTATCAAGCATTATTATTATTTGTATACAAATATTGCAGAAATTTTTGGGACCCTATGGGTTAGTGCTATAGCCCCTGCAGCCACTCTCATAGAGCAGAGTAAAGATAGATTGAAAGATATTTTTATTGTCAAAAATACGTATATACGGTTTCGGTTTGCTAGACTAACTTAAAATTTAACTGTAGCGTAACTTTGACTTAAATTTTGTACCCTAAAAATATATTATGTACTAGGGATGTACAGGGTTATTCGTTATAAATGGACATACCCCTTAACTTAGATATTTTTAAAGATTGAGAGCTAATTTTTTATCGACTTGTAGGTACTCATCTTAATTTTTTTATTAGTTATGAAAATAACGCAAATATAAAGTTATATTTTTTTAAATGGAACTCCCAATATATTATGTATAATGGTATACCTCAAGAGTTAGTAGTTTCACAGCTATAGAAATAGACAGTTGAAAATCGGTACTTTGGCTACTTTTCACCTTGGTAGCAAGAAGATCATTAGAAATGGAGTAAAATGAACTTCACATTCCTATTTTAACTTTTCAAAGAGCTATCAGATGGTGCTAACCATCATATAGCTCTTAAAAAGTTAGGATAAGAATGTGAAATTCCTTTTAGTCAATTTTTAATGGCCTTCTTGCTAGCAAGGTGAAAAGTAGCCAAAGTATCGATTTTTAGCCGTTTATAGCTGTGAAACTACTAACTCTAGAGGTATAACATGATACGTAAAATATGCTTAGAATTTCAAGTAGAATCCAAAAATGCAATAATATACAGGGTGTTCCACTTAAAAACAATTGAACTTTATATTGGCGTTTGCTTATGAGCCACCCTGTATAATATTTTCATTACTAATAAAAAAATTAAGATGATTACCTACAAGTTGATAACAAAATTATCTCTCTATCTTTACAAATAACCAAGTTAAGGGGGGTGTCCATTTATAATGAATAACCCTGCACATACCTATATTTTCCTAATCGCAAGATCAAGTTTCGTCCCTACGATTTCTGTCCACACGTCTATTCCAGCACCACTATCCGTTCTCTTCCTCCAGACTCTGATATGTCCTCCCAGGGTATTATTGTCCCTTAGATGACCGAGACCTCTTAGCCTGTATGCAGACCTCAAGCCTCAAGGCCTCATACTCCAGCAATAAGTGGGAGCGGCAAACTAGTCCTGGTGCTCGTGACTCCCAGCACCTAAGTCTTTGGACTATTTCCAACTGAGCCCTAGACGGGGCCGTTTGCGTACCAGTCCACCATACCGAGGACCCCGTAGGAGATAATGAGGCAAATTACAGCCGTATAAATCCAGTGCAGGATCTTGGGCTATAGGCTTCTTCCAAAAGCCTATAAAAAAAATTTTGCCTTCTCAATGCGGTTAACAGCCGCATTGAGAAGGCAAAAATTTTTTTGCTCCAGGTCAATTTAAAGTTCAGTATGATCCTGGAATGCTTAGCGGAGCCTTTATAGCCCAAAGTCGATGACCGGAGGAATTTCTCCGAGCCTGCGCCTCTTCGTAAAGAGTACTAGTTCGGCTTTGTCTGGGTTGACCTTGAGCCTCTCCCGTTAGCATCATTCCTCTACCAGGTGGAGTGCATGAGTCCCCCTGCACGACGAGTGTCCCGATCATCTGTAAGGATGACCAGATCTTCACCCGAGTGTAAAACCCAGCCTCATTCAACTTCTGCAGTAAATGCAGGCTGCATCCGAATCGTCGTCATCTTCCATAGCTTATTACTAGACACTAAAGGGGGACGAAAAAACGTCACTTTAAGGCAGCCTCTGGCTACCCTCACCATCGCAGAGTCGTTGCCAGTTTCCACCTTGACTTTGTGCCTGGAGAACATGATTTCCGTTTATTCTAGTTCTTTTAAATAATATATTAATTATACCCCCACCTCCCCGGATATCCAAAAACTTTCGAAAAAAATGGGAAAAAATTTAAAAAAAATTGCTCGGGAAGTTAATAAGACGAAATAAGAAAACAATAATAATAAAAAAAGTTAGAGAAACGCGGTTTTCGGAAAAAAAGAAGGATTTCAGCTACGAGCGGGGATGGCAAAAATGGGATGAAAAAAATGCTTTATGCAAAAAGAAACAAACATTTTTGAAAAAATGGAACAAAATTCAACAAACCTAAAAAAAAGTTCGGTAGGTTAATAAAAGTATTATAAAACGAAATAAGAAAAAAATTAATAAAAAAACAAAACCAAAAGAATGTTTGGAAATTTAATAAAAGTATTATAAAACTAAATAAGAAAAATAATAATTATAATAAAAGAAAAAATTGTTCGGAAAGTGAATAAGGGTATTATAAAACGAAATGAAAAAAAAATAATAAAAGAAAAATTAGAGAAACGCGGTTTTCGGCGTTGAAGGAAAAGGAAAAAAAGTGTCGAAACCGGGCGCAAAAGTTGGGAAAAAAAATCTTTAAAAAATAAAAACTCAATTCCTTATATCTCTTTCAGAAGTTTCGCTTCAGTTGTGTGCTGGCACATAATTTTTTTCCTTATATGTTAGTCTTATGTGTACCTCTTGTTACGAGTATGGATGTAGAGATGTGAAAATCGATATGATTTAGATGGCATACTTGATTCATTTCAGACTGACGTAATAATGCCATCTCATCCATATATACATTAGAAAATTGAATTCGTTATTTTAAATAATTCAAGAAGCAAAGCATGTGACATATTAAAACTAGCTTGGTATTGAACATTCACAGCCAAACAAATTAATTTACATCCCATGTACATGTACCTAGTTTAAATGACGTTGTATTGTCACTTAGGCGCATCAGAAAATTATATTTAGCGCAGTAAAAAAGCTAAGAAATCTATGTGCTTAAAACTTACATCTCGTGTTTTCTAAAATTTTCTTTCTGTCACTGGGGCTCGCTAGCTTTTCTACCCTTCAATTTATTATCAGTGATTCTCTAGCGTAGTTATTCTAGATTATCTAGTTCCGGTAAATAACACCGTGGAAATTAAGTGGACTGAGATCCGCAGAACGTGGTGGCCATTCTAGTTAAATTCCTCCTGAAGGAAATCTTTTCATAGAGGTATAGAGACTTCGGACTAGAGGGAAATTGTTTCATTTTTTTATGTCCTTTCAAATAAGGTGTAACTATGAGGTTGCTTTTACAATTATCTTAAAGTAAAATCCGGTGAACCTACCACCATTATAGATGTTTTGTGTGCGAATAACGTTACCAGAATTTAGTTGAGTGACGGTAGTGGTTAGACTTTTTACTATAAAATATAACGTAGCGTCCAAATTTCGTTCACCATCGTATCAAGAATAATCTAAAAAGATCTGACAATAATGTCCATCAAACATTCTCACCAGAATCGAATTAGAACAATTCAGGCCATAGAATGTCAGATAGTTATATAGTACTTTCAGGGTGTATCATTGGTTCTATATGGTGAAACACGTATTATATTAACTTTAGTTATTTAACATACAGCTCTTTTGCCGGTCTATCCATTATGTTTCTGCTGCTAACGACTATTGATGACAATGAAATTCGGTTTTCATGAAAACTGCTCTACTTCCAAATTCATCTTAGTATATTATTCAAAACTAGGCATATGAATGAAGAAAATTGTACCAAAACCTGAATTTGGGTTGATATTAGAAGACCATTGAAATTTCAAGCAAAAAACCGTTGAAGTTTTAAAATTAGAATTGAAATATTCAGAGCTTCAGGATCCTAGACATAAAACCGTACAAGCAAACCCCTTAACATTTTAATATAAAGGTCCTCTAGTTATTTGTGTCAAAGCGCAAGGATATTACTTTCGCCTTCGTATTTGAAAACAAATATGTAAGTTAGTTTCTTATCGCCTTCCAAAAATTAAATATCTCCAGATGCTGTTTTCTTTTATAAACCCATGTTTGTTTTAATTAAATGACGCCATACCATAAAAATAGTAATTGCTTACGAAATCTGGATCTATATTTACGGTACGTTAAAAAATATAGTCGGGAAAACAGGGTCAAATAACATTGGAATCAACGATGGAGAAGTGTCACTGTTCATATCGAAATGCTTTTAATCTGTCGTTGAAAGTCTCTCATAAGGACTAGTTTTTGACATACACTATTAATTGAAAAAAATCTAAATTCACTAATGGTTCATTAGAAAAATAAAAATGTTTACTAATTCAAAAAATTCCTTAATTGAAGTTTATCAAAGTACCCCCCATGTATTTTTGTAATATTATTACAGACAATTGAAAGCTGAAGAGGTATTTTAAAATGTTTAGGAGTTATTAAAAGTATTATTTAGAGGAACGGTTTTGGAGTAGGTCTGTTCTTATGTTTTTAGGATATTCCAGATAGCTGTTCCCATACATAAAACAATACATCCTTAACTATCAAATAAGAAATAAGTAAGGTGAATTGGGGTAACTGCGCCATAGGGGTAACCGCGTGACCAAGCCCCCATATTTTTAAAGAGATGTTTTTCATGTTGCATATACCACAGGTTCTTAACTTCAATATTGACTGATCGATTCGACTTGGTAACCTTGTAATGTGCGGCAATGTGACACCTGACCTCTGAACCTAACCTAGTCGTCTGACGTTAGGTGGGTTGGTGAGTTTTTATCGGAAATCAATATTTTTGTTTTTGTAAGTCGATATTTCAACTTTTCTGTATTACTGTGAGATAAAAATAAATAAAACGAGCTTGTGAAACAAGTAAAAGAAACTTTATTCAACATTTGGAAAAATTAAGCTTAGTGCCTCACTTGCCCCAAATTTGTACCCTCTAGGGAGGTGCGTCTTACCCCATCCTAGTTTCTGAGGAACTAATGACCATTTATTTTTTGTTTCAGTTAAAAAAGCCCCCAAATTACACAACACCAAAGAAGTCTTGCAGTCCTAGAGGTAATCCGAACTGGAACTATCAGTATTAAACGAGCCAGCCGATTATATAAAATACCAAGACCGAGTCGTGAAGAGTACAAGTTTGGGAAGAATTACCGACAGTCTATTAGCGCAAGAAAACACAATTGCAAACACCATAAAGACCATGCAAAAATGAGGTTTAGGCTTGTCAAGGCTCAAGGTCGGGAGTTTGTTGAAGCAATGGTTTGAAAACACGGTTCAAGGATGGACCGCCATATGAAGACTGGTTCATTAGCGTTAAATTGAGACATCGGCTGTCGATAAAGAAACACTAGAACTTTGAGATCGCCAAGGGTCAAGACCCATTCATTATTCATGAATATTCTGATTCCCTTACTCTCTAGGGATTGGGCATTTTCAAAAAACCCGAGCTCATTTGGAACCTTGACGCGACAAGGTTTTGCGCAGAAAGTAGTTGGATGCGTCGGAATTGCCTCAACATGCACTATCAGCGACCGAGATCGTGACAATACAACAGTGTTATGTGCATGTAGTGCTGCAGGCGAAAAAGCAATTCCTCTAATTATCTTCAAAGGGAAGGATGTCTATGATTAATGAACGGCCGAGGAACGAGATCCAGCCACCCTACAATGTCGTATGCTGCAACCAAAAAAGGATGGATGGAGAGATTTGTGCAATTATTTCAAAGAGAATTTGGTCAAACAGTTTGGAGACCATAGACCGATCTTGCTGATTTGCAATGGCCACTGTACGTTAGCATCGATTTAATAAAAAAAAACGATGGCAGAACGAATTGTTATTCAGAAAATGCCTCCACCTCAAGCCACATCCTGCAACCTCTTGATATTGTAGTTTTTATATCACTCAGGACTACTTGGGATGTGAAGCTGATGAAATAGCAAAGATTGAAACCAGTAAAGAAAATTATAGAGATATCCCTTGTAGTCGTGATAAAAGACGTTTGGAAGGAGGCAAACTCAATTTTGAATCAGAACGGATTTAGGAAGGCTGGGATCTACACCTTCGATAACACAGTTGTTCCAAACGAAAAGTTTGACCCTTCATCTTAATAATGACGCGCATGTAACGGTCGAGACCAGTTTTGACAATGAGGCCAGTACTAATAATGTGAGTATCGAACCAGAACCTATAATAGCAGTGCAAATATTCCGCTATCTACTAGCAACAGCTCTACCCTCGTTTTATTTGAAGAAATAGTGCTGTTAACATTGAAGCAAAATAAAAATACACAAGATGCGTCTAAACCAAAGAAACCAGTTGCAAGCGGTGCAAAAGTAATAACTAGAAACGAAGTAATAGAAAGGCTATAAGAAATAAAAGAGAGAAACTCAAAGAAAAACAAGACTGGAAAGAAAAAAGACAAGAAGATTGAAGACGATCTCACAAAAAAACAAAGAAAAAACCCAACCAAAGATTATGGAGGAGTCAGAGACTAATGAAGATGAAGCCATTGATTAATATGTGTAACGATGAACCTGATGCATCTCTGGATGGAATAATTGACGAAATGGAAAAGAATCTGAGGAAACTCGAGAAATAGATCGGTAGATGGCAGATAAGATAGACGCTGATTGGGTGCTGGTGAAATTTTCAGGAAAGAGAAGCGTCAAGCATTATGTTTGTCAGATTTTGCCTAGAGATCCTGTCACTCAAGGGAACGAAGCGCGAATAGAGTTTGCCAGAAAATAAGCTTCTAATGTAGAATCTGTTTTGAAGTATCCAATGATTGATGATATCGGCAATATCTTAAAAACCGACATCAGCTAGTTCCAGAACCTAAGATCTATAGGCGTGGTGAAATAACATTTGTAGTATCATTTTCTGGATATTCTATTTAATAAGATTTTTTCAAGATAGTTAGTTGGGTTTGTAAGATTTTAGGAAAAAAAATAATTTGTAAGTAGCTTTCTGAAGTTTTTTTAACACGAACAACGCTCTTACCCCAATTAAAAGGTATTGAAATATGATGGAGAATATTCACCTTGTGCCGCACTTTCTCCAACTCCCGGCATTTTGTTAGAAAAATTTTTTTTTTTTCAGAGATTAATTAATCGATTTTGTAAGCTTATCTATGTGTTTCTTTAACTGTGGTGACAAGTCGTTATTTCGATTAAATATAAAAAAAATTTGCCACACTAAAAATTAACTATTAATTTTGTGTATGCAGTTTTTTTTATGTGTGAGCCACAGATACCAGATCTGTTATATGGCTTATACCGTCCACGTTGTCCAAGTATCGAAACATGCACACTTGGTGCACCTTACGACACCTTTAGACAACGCAGTAGTACTTCCCAACTCACCTTGTTCTGTGATTTACACAATGAAATGATTTTTTATAAAACTATGCCTGAGCACGTGGACTCTTAATCTTATCTGATGTTGGAGACAAAGAAGAATAGCAATGAATTTTGGTTTTGGAGATTGATGCTCTAAAAATTTTGCATGAAAAACATTCACACCATTGTTTCTTCCAGCGCTTCTTTTTACTTGGATTTTCTCCAACATAATCAACTGCACCATAGCATATTTTGTGTTACGAAACCAAGTTCCTGTCAGATACTTAATGGTTTCGATCAGGTTTTTCTTCATCGATTCTTCTTAAACCGTCGAACATCTCACGGTAACTGCGTTTAGGATCCAGGCATTCTACATCCAGTAAAAAAGAATAACTCTTACCACTGAACCCTCAAATTCAAATTCAAATCCTTGTCACAAAGTACTTTGTTCATTTCTATCTTTATTTTAATTTTGAAGGTGTAGCCATTTGCGGAGTTAATGATTGCTCCAAAGTATGCGTATTTCTTAACTGGTTTTATGTTATTGCCGTTTTTGTTGGTTTTTGAGATTCTTATAATTTTTTTAACATTTAGTGAATCCATATTAATCACTACGCTCAACCACTATGTCTCAGTCTCTTAACATCTACGATGGACTTTGTCAAGATCACCGTATGGTCAGCATATCTTACCTTGTTAACTGACATTCCATTAGCCTTTATGTTGAGTTATTTCTACTTCAGAGCTTTACTAAAAATTGCCTCGGAGGAGGAGAGGATTTTGGCTATAAAATCCATCATTTTATTTCTTTATCTTCTCGTATTTGTATATCAAAGCATATGGTCGCCTTCTGGTTGTAATATAAATTTGAGACAATTTGATGGTTTCTGTGATTCAAATGTTTGATTTTATCGATGCGCATCGAGGCCGACTTTATCAGACGGTTTGCTATAGTCAAACTGGAGTTGGAGTCTACCTTGTGACTAGCGGCAGCCGCGAAAGCTTTCCCCCTGGAAAAGCAAAAATAGCGTTTCAAGGAGAGGTGTACGGTATCTTGATGGTTGCAATAATGGGCGAGGTCAGATAAAGGAATGATGGGGAGGCAGTAATTTGCTCTGATAGCCAAGCTGCAAGTAGGGCAATCTATGCACCCAAGACTAGCTCTAAATAGAAGAAGAGAATGAAACTGATATGGGTGCCGGGACACAGCGGGGTGACGAGGAACCAGGTGGCAGATGAACTTGCCCAACTTGGACCCGGCCGGCACCTCGTATGTAAGCTCGAAGCTCGGAGCTCTTTATAGGTTTTTTTGAGTCCAAGTAACAGCGAAAAGTAGAGAACGGCTAATCAGGCCTTCTCAAGAGAGTGGAGAAATTTCAGAGGGGCAGGCAGGCAAAGAGTTTTGTCGCCGAGTCTGGCAAAACCAGAACGGAATGGCTTTTGGCGAGAGATAGGCGAGCCCTAGTTACATTGGTAAGGGTCGTTACAAGGCACTGCCATCTAAAAAAATACATGAGCCTGATAGATCTTGATGAGTACGCTATCAGCCGAAAGTACGGTGAGGAGAATGAAACCACCTCCATTACCTGTATAGATGCATTGCCTTTTCAAGAACGAGACATGTTTTACCGAGGTTGCGGTGCGGAGAATGAAACCACCTCCATTACCTGGGCAGATGCGTTGCCTTTATAAGAACGAGGCACGTTTTCTTCGGGTCGGCAATACTGCAGGCCGAGGAGACGCTGTACTTACTATAGAGTGAGGTTCTAACCTGCATCAGGAGGTCAGGAAGACTAGAGTGGACTGGAGATGGGGCAGGTGGTTGAGAAGAATTTAGGGTATGCTACAAGGGCTATAAGCTAGGCTTTTCGGCTTCCCCTTAACTACTACTACTACTACTACTACTTCTATATAGTCAATAAATACATCTTAATTAATATGGAGGCATCTTTGAGTCAGTACGTTAAATGAAAAGAGGGTCATTGGCGTTTCTAAGTCATTATTAAATCCGAACTCTGTTTGGCTTATGTGCATATCAAGCTTTGATGGTTATGGATAATTTTGAAAAACAATTTTAAAGTATGGGACATTACATTAACATTATTTGGTGTGTGCAGCCGTTTTTGAGAATCTCATAAGTTTATTTTTTTTACATTTCGTGAATCAGTACTATTCACTATATGCTCAATCATTATATTCTTCAATCTCTGAATATCTACGATCACCACATCA
>MU182047.1:685992-743710 GCA_016904865.1 Pissodes strobi
CGAGTATCTATTAGCATACTGTCATTTTTGTTTCGTAAGCAAACAACACTAGACAAAATCATTCTCTTTTAATAAGACTAATCTTCAGATGCGGCTTAATTGTCTTGCTAAAGTTCGTGTCTGGTTTTCTTTTGCGCTAGATATGGTCTTACTTGCGTGCCAAGTAGCAGATGGTGTCTGTTAACGAGCATCAATCCAATCCATTTAAAGAACCTCAGGGCATCAATCATTTAGGCATTTTTTGCCAAGTCTTGGTTTATGCGAATGCTGGAGTCTTCTTTGAGACTTGCGGAAGCCGGGGAAGCTTTCGTCCTGGGAAAGCAAGCAGCAGTATTCCAAGCAAAGGTGTACGCAATCTTGATGGTTGCAATAGTGAACAAGTTCAGACAAGGGAATTAATATGTAGTAGTAATTGACTCTGATAACCAAGCTGCACTCAAGGTAATCTATGCATCCAGGACTAGCTCTAAATCGTCACAGATCAAGAGAGTGAAATTGATATGGGTGCCGGGACCTAGTGGGGTGGCGGCGAATGAGGTGGCAGATGAACTTAGCGCCGGCACTTCGTATGTAGGCTCGCAACCCTTTTTAGTTTTTTTAGAGTCAAGAGCGAAAATTAGATAGTAAGATAGTTTATCTGTTAACATATTGTCATTTTTGTTCGGTAAGCAAACACAAGTAGACAATAACCATTCTCGTTTGATAAGATTAATCATCAAATGCGACTTAATTGTCTTGCTAAAGTCGGTGTCTGGTTTTCTTTTGCGATGTATATAGTCTAGCAGATTGTGACTATTAATGAGCATCAATCCGATCCTTATAAAATATCTCAGGGCAGTCATTTAGAACCTTTTTATAAATTATTTGAAATATTGAAACATTTTTTGTTAAAAATCGTAAAATTTTGGTTTATGCGAACGGTCTTAAGTTCTACTGCCCAATGAAAAACTGGAACGGTTATTTAAAGGTACAATGGGAGTTGAATTGTCAAATTGCGTATTGCAGAGAGAGAATTTATTTTTGAATTCTGATAAGTCTGTTACTATTGCCTACAAATGATCCTTTCTTTTTTTCAGATATCTCCAATTCTCCAGTTGCTTCTTGGTTTTTTGATGTTTTTGAGCTGAAATTTAAGATTAACAATTAGGCTCCTGGAAAAGCCTGCTTTACTGATTTGAAAAGCATTTCGACATTTTTATTAACGAGATTGTAGCATATTATTATTCTTAATTGACCTGTCTGAAGCCTGAAGGTGCTCGCTAGAAAAATATCAGTAACAATTTGACTCTATTGCTGGCAAAATTGAGTCAGCCGATTACTTCTTTCATCACGTTCTCCCAGTCGGTAGCTTCCAGCGAGCTGCCTTCTTGCTTGCTTGTTTTATAGTTTTGCTGCGAGGTAATTGCCAGTACCCTCTTCTTCCGGCACTTAGATAGAGGCAGAGCTACCCTTCTACTTGTTACACGTTATACCAGTTTGAAGGTCCTATTATTACGTGGGAGCCTCTAGTATGACGGGCCTATGCCCCTGGTGATTCCCGACTCTTGCACAAAAAGTAAGCTAAGAACTGCACAGTAAAAAATGGTCCCACGGGTACATTCCGGCCTGGATACTGGCGTGACTGGGTATTTCTTCTGGCTAGGAAATACTGATAGGGTTGCCAGATGTCCCGTATTTTCCGGGACATCCCGTATTTTTGCCATAAATTTAATTGTCCCGCCGGGACAGCGGATGTCCCGTATTTCGGCAATGTGCCACAATATGACAAAATCAATAAAAAAATGCACGCCCGACGCTCATATATTTTATTCTTAACCATCTACACGAGTTCTTTAGCCTGGCGAGTCCTGGGCTTGCGTCAACACATTTCTGACAAATAGATATCTTTATGGTCCAGGGAATTGCTTTCAGTGGGCCTCGTGGCTCAGTGGTTCAATACTGTGTTTTTGATAAGGCGGCCCGGGTTCGATTCAAGCGGCAAGACATGTTCTTTTTTTAAGGTTATGTTTGTAATGCGTTTTTTCTTGATTCTGGACATGCCTTGGGTTAGTTTGGGTTTGGCTGCGGAGGGCCATGCGTGAATATGTAAAGATTGTGATGCGTCAGGCATCTCGTGTAGAGATGGTAGAGAATAAAATATCTGACAAATCGGTTGTTTGACTTGGAGCTAGCCATCTGACCAATAACACAATGACTTGGTTTGTTTACTATTTAGGGAGTTTCTTTACTATTTTAGTAGAATGTCCGTTCGCTTCGGGGGCGCAACCAACAAAAACTAACTAAAACCAACGCATGCCCAAAATGAAGAAAAAAACTTTTTACAAACATAAGCTCAAGAAAGTAAAAAAAACACCGACAAGAATCGAACCCGGGGCAACATCACGGGAGAACATTCTGACCACTGAGCCACCAGAGCACTTGAAAGTAGTTCACTGCACTATAAAGGCATCGGTAAACTAGCATTTCAGAATGCAAGCCCAGGACTCATCAGGTGGAATGCTCCTCGTAAGCTGTCTTTATCCGCTAATCTAACACTTTACTTACACTTGTTTTGTTTGAGCCTGTTTGGTGTTCGGTGTGACGGTGTGGCTACAATAGCTACATTCTAAATTTTTCTACAATATTGAACTTACACTTCACTGTGATTGATGGAAACATTTTGTGTAGAGTAATGTTGTAATTGTAGCCATGCCGTCACCAAGCAGGTCTTGTATTTTGTGATTATTTCGAGGGATACTAACAGTTTTATAAATTTGTGAAAACCAACAACCAAATCCTAAAACTTACTCAATCGTCATTAAAATATTGACTCATCTGTTTTGGTGTAATGTAATTTGTAGCTTTGGGTTCGATTAAAACTTTACCAAATTTGTCTTATTTCATTTGTCCCGGGCAACTTAAGAAAATCCCATATTTTTAATCCTTTGTCCCTTAATGTAACAAAAAAAAATCTGGCAACCCTACCACTGACTACGCTGGCAAGGACGTAAGATTTTTCCTCGAGTCACCCAAAATGGCGACGAAAAGCCGTTACCCGACACCTGTTGATTCAACCGAGAACGAAGCGGAAGTGATCCATGCAGCGAGTTTTAAGCTCAACTTGTCAATCTTCTCGTTAAAAGCGCCCATAGCTCGAGTTATAACTATTGTGATGTAGGCATATGTATGTAATGAGAGCACTCTTGATGAATTAGTCTATACCACTGAACTATATAGTTCAGTGGTCTATACCCTTTTCGCTTTCATCTGTGATCGAAGCAGTAGAAATATAGAGAAAAAATAACTCATAGGTCTCATTTTACGTACGAAATAATTCATATATTAAAATTTGCGGGAATTTCCAAAATATCTGAATTTTTGACCAACGTTTTGAGAAACTCTTCATAACCTTAACCCTCAACTATAACATTTCCCACACAACGTGTTTAACAACAACAAATTTTAGTAATTTTATTCGAATATTAAAATGTACATAAAATTTGTCTTTTATTTCTATTTTTAACATGCATGTTAATGATAGAGTTATAACCTAGTTTGTTTGATATGAGTGCAATAAACACGAAAATAGGCCAAGTCCAGTCGATGATGTCAGTCCACTTCCAACTCTGAAACGACCTAAAGCGTTGGCATAAAGCGACTGCGAGACCTAGAACCGACCACCCACTCCATCCTTTGAAAACATCGAAACTCGAAACATAATTTTCACCAGGTAGGTACGTAAAGAGTGACGTATTTTAAACATACCTGAGCCGTCTCCTGTTGAATAGAATCTAAATTACGTATTCATATGTGCATGTTTACGGTGATTTCTTATCTTTCGGTTAGTAAACGCGAGATAGCGGGAACGTTTATTCATTATTGTTGAGTTTTCAAGAAAAATAAGTCCGCGAACTGTTTATCGATCGAATTCGCGCCTTGAGTCACTCAATTTCGCCAGTTATTTTCGGACGGGCTGTGTTCTTTTGGAAATTACGTTCGTGAAGCGGGTGTGACTTGATCGAATTTCATTTGCTGTGTAAGTTTTATATTTAAATTTAAATGTCAAGTAACTATTATGTGTGTAATATGCAATTCTGAATTCGGATTTTGCTTGCAGATATTTAATGTGTTAATTACCACCTACTTGTTTACTTGTATTCCTGCTCCTCTGAAAATTAATAGTATTTATTAGCTGCTCTCTTAAGATTTTAAAATTGAAACTTATTGATAGAAGTATAATTGCCCAAAAGTGTCCATGTTCACTAGAATAATGCCAAACTAAATTGCCTTTTTGGACTTTTATTTTATCTAATGAATACACAAACTATACCGTGAATCAAAGCGAGAATCATATCCTGATTCTAATCAACACAGCTTCTTGGAAAACAGATATTGTAAAAATTGTATTGTAAAAATTGGATATTTAAGTTTTAAGTCATTACTGGAGAATTATTTTTATTTTCAATGCTTCCCTATGAATCCCAATGAATCCCTATTTATTTACCCTTTCATTACAGTCCGAATCAGTGCTATCCTTTACTTAGTTTTGTACAGCGTTCGAATCTCATGTGAGTGCTTCCAAGCCCAACTTTATAAACAATATATTTACACCCATGAGAAAAGAACTTCTTATCTCACTCATTTTGTGTGTGGTGAAAATTTTATTACTGCTCGTGTTTTTCTTATCTCACTTCTGTCCAATCAACCCAATTACGTCAATGAAAAGAGCATGAAGTACCTCTATGTCAAAATCACTTTAAGCTATAATAACAAATGAATATATTTACATATAAATATTAATAACACAATATTTGCAATGCTACAAATAAATTCCTGATGAACATTAATCGCTTGGTCATGTTAAGGAACATCCAAATTGTATTCTATTCTGGTGAAGCATCCTAGAATTTTCACTGCTCTCTTCTTATTATTTTGTGCTGAATTTTCAATGTAATCCTGAGCAACTGTGTTAGAAATACGCCAACCCATATGACGTTTTACCCGCGAGGCCCAGTGTGTTCTAGTTTCAAATATATATTAAATTTTATTGGCAGGTTTCCAAAAGTATTGATGTCGTGATACATTTGTCCTGTTTTTATTGGACGAAAAATCGACAGTGACCAACATTACTGGGATCAGGATAATGTAACTGCAAATAATGTCAACCATATTTATTCCATCAGCAGCGTTTCCAAATGTCACACATCTCTGAATATTTTGGGTTAGTTTGGGTTTCAACCTATACATTCTCTAAAAGTTAATTTCTTAATTCTTCTCTCCTGCATGCTTCAGCTTCATCCAATCCAGCGATTAAAGCCACCTTCATAAGCAAAGTTGTTTATTTCGGCTTCTTTTAAAATCTTAGTTGCATTCATTCTCGTAGATACTTTTTCGCTCGATAGCTCTCAGAATTTCTTTCAAGAAATACTATTAAATTCCTGTATTTACTTGTTCTTTATATTCTTCTTAGAGTATCGTCTTCATTATTCATTGAAGGTTGGCGACAATCTCGGCGAACTTCTGACGATCCTGAACAGTTCGATATAGGGAGTGCTGTTCAAGGTATTTTGAGAAGTCTACCAAGAATCTACATCGCAAGGGCTTCTATTCTATTACCCGTGCTACCCTTTACAGTCCATGCCTCACACCCATACAACAAAACTGAGTATACATAACGCTTCACAAATCGACATCTCAGACTCAGACCCAGGGTTTACGCAGTACTGACCGCATCAGGATAAGCGAGGCTCTTGCTCGCTCGGTTCTAGATCTAAATTCTACTTCTGGATCTAGGTTGTTGCTAATCCAGGTTCGCAAATATTTGAATTTTTCTACCACTTCTATTCATTTCCCATAATATACTAATAATTATTGTATCCATTCAAATTGTATTCTATTCTGGTGAAGCATCCTAGAATTTTCACTGTTCTCTCCTTATTATTATCTGTCGAATTTTCAATGTAAACCTCGGCAACTGTGTTAGAAATACGCCAACCAATTTGACGTTTTACTGTTTACGAATTTGCCATCGAATCTGCCAAGAGTGATGTGGAGGACCACCTCAAAAAAGGCCCAGTGTGGGGTATATAACACTTTAGGGCAACTAAAAATAGCAATTTGTCTATACAAATTTCTTCATATCTGCTTTGAATATGTATTTTTGTATACAATAGAGTGAGGATATTTATTATTTTTAGTGTTTTTCTAAGAAATACAGCGCCCATCGATTTGGGCGGTCAGCCACTAACGTCTACGTACGCTAAATTTTCGACGTTCAGCCCTTCGCATTTGGGAGCAATTCAGTGTTGTTTTAATATTTCACTTCACGCGTGACCCCCCACTCGCTTCGCTCACTACGGGGGGCTCAAGAAAAAGAAACTGTGAAAGTGCTAACCCCAACTAACCCAAGGCAATACCAAAAATTGATATTAAACGTTCGTAATGTCGGTGCAATAAGCCATATTTTCATTACAGACGCGACGTTTTTAAAGCAATTTAAGCATCAAGTAGGCTTTGCACAATGCGAGGCAAAATGTCAAAGTTAACAAAAGCCAAATTTAAAACCGTTAATGTCGATTTGTTGACAGCAATGACAGCATTTCGATAGCTTCTTAAAGATCGTGATCGAAACGCAATAAAAATTGAAACTCAAGGTTCATTCGAGCTATATGAAATCGTATTAAATTATAGAGATGCAGAACTATACGACTTTTTAGTAAGTAGCGCTTCGTGCAA
The DNA here is from genome assembly GCA_016904865.1 of Pissodes strobi. NCBI lineage: Eukaryota > Metazoa > Arthropoda > Insecta > Coleoptera > Curculionidae > Pissodes > Pissodes strobi. The sequence goes on from MU182047.1 coordinate 692,707, forward strand.
ACCATTATTCATGCAAGTGCGTAGTGCCTTAAACGAGACGAAACTAACCCAAAGCTAACCGAAGCTAACTCAAACTAACCCAAGCTAACCGAAATTGTTTCTCATATATTTACATGAAGAATTATTCTTTATGAAAGTGCGTAGTGCCTTAAAGAAGACGAAACTAACCCAAAGCTAACCCAAACTAACCAAAGCTAACCCAAGCTAACCGGAATTGTTTCTCCTAGGTTTGCAAGTCATTCTTTGTGCAAGTGCAGAACGGGACGAAACTAACCAAGCTAACCCAAGCTAACCCGAACTAACCCGAACTAACCCAAGCTAACCTAAGCTAACCCAAACTAACCCAAGCTAGCCCATGCTGACCTAAGTTAACCGGAATGGATTCTCATAGGTTTCATGCAAGTGCGTGGTGCCTTAAACCAGACGAAACTAACCCAAACCTAACCCAAGCTAACCCAAACTAACCCAAGCTAACCCAAACTAACCAAAGTTAACCGAAATTGTTTCCCTTACGTTTGCATGAAGAATGGTTTGTGCTTCGCGCAAGCCATTCTTCACCGAAACTAAGTAAAAAAATAATTTGAGTTAGTTTCTGTTCGTTTGACTCCCAGAGTGTGCGGAGGCCAACGCAGGAAATGTAGCGCGCTTATTTGGCTTCCTTTGGATTGGCTAAAAGTCGAGTAAAAGAGCGATCACTTTGTCTCATTTTCAAAAAGAGAAATGGGCAACGTTTGGCAACCTTTACCGACACCTCCGTGCCTTTCGTGTACTGTGGTGCCAGTTGCCAGTGTGTCAAATATCATTATTTCACTTATTAACATTTTTAAATTTGCTTGCTTCGGTTTGATTTTTATTTTTAACTGCGCTAGTAGTAAGGTGTTTTAGTGATTTTACACAAGGCGTACAACTTATAAATTATTATCTTTTCAACCAGACCCCCATCTAAGTTATAATAATTTAAAAGTTTTAATAATTTGTATATAAAAATATTCACAAAATGAACGTATTTATTAAAAATGTTGAGTTTCTGTCAAATTTGATACTTGAAAAATACTACTTGATGCTTAAATTGTCTTTAAAAACGTCACTTCTGACATAAAAGTATGGCTTATTGCACCGATATCGATATTACAAACTTTTAATACCAATTTTTTACCAAAAAATCGTGATAATATCTCAATGATCCTCACTTTTTTGGAAAGAAAATAAAAAAACCAATCGATTGATACCAAAATTTTCCCAAAAAAACCTTGCCCGTAAGTTGCCATAAAGTGATATGTCACCCCAGTGTGTTCTACTTTCAGATATATATTCAATTTTCATTGGCAGGCTTCCAAAAATATTGATGTCCTGATACAACTACCCTGTTTTTATTGAACGAAAAATCGACAATGACCATTATCACTGGGATCAAACAGATACCATCAGTGTTTCCAAATGTCACAAAAAAGTATCTCAATATTTTAGTTTTAGTGTTTGGGTGTTTGGCAACAAAAAATGGAAACATTCACCTTCATCCTATTATACATTGTCTAAACGTAATTTTCTCAATTATTCTCTCCTGCAGGCTTCAGTCAATCCAGCTATTAAGATCACCTTTATAAATAAAGATTGTTTATTATTACCTTCTTTTAAAACTTGGTTGCAATCATTCTCCTAAATACTTTTCGCTTAATAGACCTTGTTTTACTTATATCAGCATATTTTGTATAAATCATCGCACCTTCTTCTTAGAGTACCGTCTTCATTATTCATTGAAGGGTGGCAACAAACTCGACGTACCCAATCTTGGGCAGTTCGAAATAGGGAGTGAGCATCCATGCCCGTCCAATCTCTGATAGTTTTCAGCCAAAAATGGTTTTTCTATCAATGCCCTCAATTTTTCCTTTCATTATCAAGTTTTAGAGAATCTATTTTCACGCATTATATGACCCAGGTAGGCTGTCTTTCGTTTTTTGACTACGTGTACTAATTCTCTCTCGCAATGTGCTCGCCTCAACACCTTTTCGTTTGTGACATGTGTTGTCCAAGGTATTTTGACAAGTCAACGAAGTTACCACATCTCAAGGGCTTCTATTCTATGAATGGTGCTAACTTTCAGAGTCGATGCCTCACATCCGCACAACAAAACTGAGGGTACATAACACTTCACAAATCGACGTCTAAGACTCAGACTCAGGGTGGAATTACACGGCAATGGCCGCATCAGGTTAAATGGGACCCTTGTCTGCTCGATTCTAGTCCTAATTTCTACTTCCGGATCTAATTTGTTGCTAATCCAAGTCCCCAAATATTTGAATTTTTTAACCCTTCTATTCGTTTCCCATATATACTAATAATTATTGGTGGTTCTTGGTATTTTTGTTCTAGTGGTATTTACTTTAAGGCCGTAACGATCTCCAACTGCGATGAATTTATTTAGGAAGCGTTGCACGGCTTCTGAACTCTTCACTATTACCACGGTGTCGCCAGCATACCTGAAGTTGTTAAGGGTTATACTGTTGATCTTAATGGCATCATTTGTGTCTTTAATACTTTCAGAGCATACATTAAATAACATTAGGAATAAAATACAACCCTGTCGGACTCCTTTTTGTAGGATTGCTGGTTCAGTTCTTATATTATCATATTTTACTAAAGCTGTGTGATCCCAATATAATTTTTTAATTATTGAATATCGTTTTTATCTAGATCCCTTGACTCCAATATTTTTAAGAGTTCCGCATGCTCTACTCGGTCGAACGCCCTCTCATAGTCTATAAAACATGAATATACCTTCTATTGCTGGTATCCACACTGTTGAAGAAAAACGTTCATTCCCTCAGAAAATCCAAACTGTGTCCGGCTGATATCTTGTTCCCATTTTCAGAATATCCTTGAATGAATTATTTTAGGAAAAAGTCTGAGGAGATGACTCATTAAGCTTTTTGCCTTTGCTTTCTTCGGAATCGGAATGAATTCAGACCTTAGCCATTACCGGCGAATCACACCGGATCGTGGATTAGATTTTGTTAAAAAGCCGAACCAGCGGATCTATGTATTCTTCTTCTAGAAGTTTGATTATTTCTATATGAACTTGAAATGTCCCGTAGATTTTCCGATTTTGCTGTTCTTTATTGCGTTTACAATGTCTTGCTTCAGTATTTTAGGAGAACTCTCCAGATCTCTGGTTAATTCGAAGCGACGCCGGCGTGGTTCTACCCTATTGAACAGCTGCTCTATGTAGGATTTCTAGTGTCCATTGAGATTTTCGATATCTATAACTGCCTTATCGCTATCGTCATTTAAGGCATCCGTGCTAGGCTTTTGTTTCCCTGCCACTTCCTTTATTTTCTTATGTACAGCAAAATGATCGTTCTTTCTTTCCAGCGACTTAATTTCTTTACATTCTTCATTCATCCACTGTTTTTTGGCCCTTATAACTTTCCTCTGAATGTCTTTGTTAATTTCTCTGTACCTGAGTTTTTATATTTCTGTTTTCTTTTTTCTTCCATTAATTGCAATATTTTGTCTGCCATCCAAACTTTTCTTTTCCCTCTGTTGTGTCGTTGGTTCCAATCTCTTCCCTTTTTATATTACCCAGTATATTGTGTATTTCATTCAATTCTTCTGGTACATCGTATCTATCCTGGAATAATACAAGCTTTGGATAAACTACTAAAATATGAAAACTTCACATTTGCCAAATTGCGAATCTTCTTTTTGATACATGATTTATCATATTTGGCAAAGGCCATCTCGTATTTTAGCTCGGATTTTTTCGGTAACAGACCGGAACTAGCTCTTAAAGCTTGTTCTTCAGTATCAGATGGCAAATTTTCATTTTCCAGTGAAAATGCAAAGTGGTTATTTTTGATTTATTATTCATATTCATGATAGTATTATGGGTATCAGTTCTTAACACCATCATTTCGATTGTTAGTTTCAATGTTCTGGTTTTCCCAATATATACGTGCGATAACGCTTCATTAACGTACTTATTTTCAATGATTCATAAATATGACTTAACATTTTGGAGTTCCTTCAAAACAAAGGACAGTAAAGAACTCTGAGCTTTGTTAGTTCTGTTCTGCGCTTATATAGGGTGTCCTCGCTTGACATATGATACGCCCCAATAGACTAATAATTATTTCTAGTCTTTTGTCTATTTTCGAATAAAATCATCTTACTATTTAATTTATGTACCTGGTGATCCAAATAACTCTTTAAATGGAAATATATCTATTATTTTGGAAATGAGAAAAAAATATATTCCGAATAAAAGTTGTTTAATTTCATCTGCTTTTATACATGCATGATTACTTGGCCCATCTTCCTTTATCTACAGTACCTCGAAACAAGCTCATGGTCGTCATTCTTGACCATAGTCTTAGGTTCTTCAGACATGATGTTCGGCGACGTCCTCGGTTTCTTTTGCCTTATATTCCCCTCAAGGGTAAGTTGTAGCAGTTCGTATTTTTCATTCCTTGTATGTGTCCGAAATAGCTTAATTTTATTTTCTTTATTGTATTTATGATTTCTACGTGTTCTTTTATTTGCTTTAAGACTTTTATATTAGTTATTAGTTGTATCCATGAAATTCTACTCATTCTTCTGTAGGACCATATTTTAAAGCTAATAAAACGTTTTTCTATATTTTCTATGAGGGTCCACGCCTCTACTCCGTATGAAAACACATTGCATCTTAACACCCTTGTTCTTATTTCGATCTTGAGTTTAGGGTCGTATACGACTTTTCTCATTTTGTTAAAAGCTGTTCTCCCTATTTCTATATGTCGTATAATTTCTTGGTCAAACTAACCCGTTTGTCATTTGAGTAGCATGCCAGATATGTCATAATTGGAACTCGTTCTAAGATGTTCCCATCTGCATATATCGCTCCACTCGCATTTTTCTTTTTGGTGGCCATAGTTTTTGTTTTTTGACATTCACTTTCATACCCTATTCCACGGTCAACGATCAACTCTAAGCCTTCTAAGTTGTCTGCTAGAAGGACGGTGTCATCCGCATACCTTAGATTGTTTATAAGTTTACGATTAATTACGATACCTTCATCAATCTCGTTCAGGACTTCATATCCTTGTCTTACACCTCATTTAATTTCTATTTCTATGGAATTTTGATTGTTGGCACTTTTGAAGCCAATATAGAATTGCAATTATTCTATTGCCCATATCACCTCTTCCCGATGTTTTGGAGAGTGTCAATCATTCGCTGGTGGGATATCTTATCATAGGCTTTCTCAAAATCAACGAAGCACTATATACATCACAGTTAATATATCTGCTCCTTCGTACGTGTAAGCTGAACAGAGCTTCTCTGGTTCCCAAGCCTTTTCGGAAACCTAGTTGACTGTTAGTGATTCTCTTATCTAATTTGCTGTGTATACGCTCGTGAATGATTCGAATGACTATTTTCATTAAGCTTATTGTTGTGTATTCTTCAAATTTTGTTGTGTTTACCTTTTTTGGAATTATTGGTATAAATACAGACGCGAGCCACTCCTTGGGAATTTCAGCCGTGTCATATACCTTATTGAATAATTCCTCGAAAATCTTTAAGCAGTTTCTCTTCAGCTTTAAGCTTTAAAATGTCTATGGTCATTTAGTCTGGTCCTGTTGCTTTGCCATTTTTATCCTAATTTCATCTTTAGTAATTGTTGGGTCACTTGTTCCTGCTGTGTTGATGTTTTTATATTCTTCTCTAGTGTCATGTGTAAATAGTTCCCCTACGTATTCTTCCCATCGTGGGTGTCTAATAGTATCTTTCTGTTTTTATTTGGTATGAACCGAAAGTTTCTCCTCTTATATATTCCGACAGTTTCTTTGATTTTGTTGTGCATCATAAAAGTATCACGTTTTTCTAACTGCTCAATCCCTGCACTTCTCATCCAACCAGTTTTCCTCTGGCATAGTGATACTTAGTTTTATTTCTTTATTTATTCTTTTGTATTGCTGTTAATTTTTCCCTTTTTGTTTCCTTCTTTTTGTTATCAGAACTTTAATTTCTTCTGTTATCCACTCTTTATTCTTATGTATTGACCCTATTCGTAGATAATTATTTACCATTAGTTTTAGAGTTCTTTCAGTTTGTTTCCATTTCTATTCTATGTAAACTTGTTCTTTCTCCAGAGCTTTTACATGTGTTTATACCTACGTTAAGTTTTTCCATATCAAATCGTCTTGTAATCTTTTTGTTTCTCTATTTTTTTAAAATCTCAATGTGATCACTGACAGTAAAAGATTATGATCGCTTGGGATATCCATTCCTGGGTACATTTTTGCAGATATTATTGCGTTGCAAAATCGTTGATTGATAGGGGCATCATCTATTTGGTCTCTTATTAGGTTTTCCCTGCTGTCTCCTGGTGCTTTCCAGGGGGAAGTTTATACCACGTATTATTTATGATTGTTTTTGCAGAAATGTATCATCCTACCACCCCTTTCGTATAGCGAGTCCCCAAGACAAATTGCCCAACGACGTCTCCGTCTCTGCTTTTTCCAACTTTTCCGAGCGTTAAAATCCCCCATTATGCTATTGATCTCTTTTTTATTGTTTCCTTTAATACTTCAGCATATAGCTTTAGTAGAGCTATTCTGCCTGAAAAAGGGAGAAATGCTTTCACTGATGGTTCTAGTTCCGTTTGAATAATAATGGCTACCCCATTTTGTTTTTTTGAGTTTTCATCCTCTGAAAAATAGAAGACTTATACATTGCTAGTTTGTTTTCCATTGCCTGGCCATCGCACTTCGTTACAGCCAAGTGTATCTATTTGCAGTCGGTGCATTTCTTGTGTCAAATTATAGACTTTACATGTTTGATACAAGCTTCGTACATTCCAAGTACCTATTTTCTTCTTTGTTTTCCACCGGGAGATTCTTAGCACCCTCTCCAAATTTAAGGGGGTGCCCGAGGCCGAGGGTCTTGCCTGATTTCATCTGAACCTGTTGCTACCTGGAGAAAAAAGGTTTATTTTTCAAATGGCATGGCATTAATATTTGAAGTTTGATTAACTGATCTATGTTTATTTTCTGCTAATATTTTACATATATAGTTTTTAAATTCTCAATAAACATTTCTAGCTAAAATTAAATGCTCTGGCTATCCCCTGTAGCACATAACATAACTAGATACTCGACTGTTAAGGGGATATGGGGGCTACTTAGCCAGGAAGATCATTTGTCAATAATGGATATTTTGAAAGTTTAATGAAAGACAATGTTTTTAACCCAGATGAAAATATCTTAAAAGATACGCCGCTTAGGACAAGTTTATATGAAATTTTTTCTTAGGATAAGGCTCTTGCCTCATCACCCCCAAAACCCAGCCTACATCTAAAAATAATTTTGACGATCACTACTCCAAAAATCCTCCCTCACCGAATTGAACATTATTGTTCTATTGAGAAAAGACTTCGACAGCCGATTATAGCAAGTAAGGAAGCATCGCAGCAAGACATTTGATAATCTTTACTAAAATCGCCTAGGTTTTCTGGAAATCGATCTAAGCGGTTGTGGACAATCAAAATTCCATTATAACTCATGTGACAATCGAAAATATTCAAATTGGAAAGCATGTTTTCCATTAATTTTCTGCCTTCTGATTTCCAAAAAAAAATTGTACTGCTTGACCAAATGAACACCAATCGTTACATACAATTTCGTTCATTATGGCGGTAAATTGTGGATCTTTAATAAGCTGCCGTATCTAAGGATCATCAAATATTCCGGCTTCCAGTTTTTCCGTGTTAATCCCAGGAAATATGTGTGTTAGGTAGCCAAAACAAAGTCCATCTCGATTTAAAACGATCAAAAATTGCTTAATAAGCCCCAACTTGATATACAAGGGTGGAAGGTAGAATGTTTTTCTCTCTGGCAACTAAAGGTTCGTTGACTACGCTACGTTTTGTATTGTTAGAATCTTAATATTTCTTTAAGGTCAATTTTAAACCAGTATTGATCATCCTTAGTTCTGTTGTCCCAAAGACATAAAAACAAATATAATATGTATATTTATCCACTTTGCTATCCAAGGAAGAAGTGTGCCATTTTTAGATCGACACAACCACCCACTGGTGGACTAGTGATATGATTTCATCGTGGTAGAAGAGGCAAACTTCTCTAACACCTAAAAAACGCTATTCGTTCGGTGTGTATTCTGGCAAACCTGTTTGGTGTGTATATCCTCAGTCTTATATATCGTTACAGAGATGAGATTTTTCAGTTCTTATTGATTAAAACGTTGGCGACGCTGTCGTTTTCTAATTGCGTACATTAAACTCCATCCTCTGTTGATGAATCCATATCATCTTTCAGAAATCTAGGCTGAGTGATGCAATGAGCATTTCTTGAGAGTGCAATACAGGTCCGTTTGCTGAATATAGATCAAGATATGACTATTTGTCTCTAATGACCTAATTGATGTCTTTGATATTTACGGGATAAAGTTAACAGTCATGATGATGATTTCTTGGTTGGCGCGAACCATAGGTACTCCAAACTTTAAACAGTTCACTCTCGCAAATGTTCAACGCATATTTTACATACAAATTGTGGATCCCACGATTTATTCTCAGAACTAGTCAGAACTAGGTTTCCTACTTTTCCTCTAAATGTATTCGTCACACTTTCTTCTCTCTCTCCTTCTTCTCTCTCACCTTCTTCAGTTACTTTCTATCTACTCCTCAGCATAGATCTTTTATGATTTCTCTATGCTACCCTGTCCTGTGCCACCTGAAACCATCCATTTCCTGCTTGCTCCTCTTAAAGTGTATTCGCCGCACCTTCATCTTTCTCTCCTTCTTCTTCTTCAGTTACTTTCTATCCACTCCTCAGCATACGTCTCTTTTATGTTTCTTTATGCTACCCTGTTCTGTGCCATCTGAAACCATCCATTTCCCGCTTGCTCCTGGATATCATCATGCCATCTTCTCTTTGGCCTTCCCACGCTACGGTTTGTTTATCTTGCTGCCACTAAGTTACTCTAGTGGTCTACTTGTTTCAGTTTGTCGGGGAGACGTGTGCCACCCATTGTCATTTCAGTTCTGCAATACGTTCTATTATATTTACGACTTTAGTTTGAGTTAGTTTGGGTTAGTAAACTGGAGAATTGAAAAGTGATAGAAACCAGAATGACTAACTCTGACCAAATGGTTATTACAGATTCTAAAACTGGGCCTGAAGCGGATAAGGCAGAGGTAGACCCGAGATAACATGGAGGTTTGTGGTGGAGGTTACAAAGGTATAGGAAAGTCGGGGTTTATGGTCATGGGTAATACTCAAGCAATTCTAATTACAATTATGAGATATAAGAAATAATTATTTCATTATTATTTTTGTGTTTTACCGATCTAAAGTCAATTAGCCTGTACCTCAAAAGCTAGAGCTAGTACGAATAAAACAGGCATTTCTGGAGCCGGCACATCAAAAATATCCAAAATCAATGTATACTTTTTGTCTCATCTGATTTTTTTATTGGTCGTCTTATAATTTCTGTGGCCAGCTGTGCTTTCCTCTTTTGTTAAATATTTTATTTTAATCCATTTCATTGGTTACGAGGTCTAAAATTTATAAGTTGTTTTTGCGTAATCAATGTATTTTTGGAAATTACATTCACATATAACCAGTTAAATAAAATACAGTTTCATGCCACTCTTGATATACTTATTAGCGTTTATTATTAGTCTACGTTAGTGAATTTGCTATTCAATGTTAGGCTTTCGATATTTCTTAATTGTATTGCTTGTACCGAGGTTTATTCGAGAATTTATTCAAAATGAAATAAAAAAATGAATGTTATGAAGATGATATCAAATGAGCTTCTGCCTAACAGTAACATTTTAATCTCCTAGGGAATATTTTTCTTTATATTTCTTAGTTTGGCATGTATAATTTAAACAAAACCATGATTCCAGTCCTCTGTCGTATAGTTATATTTACGTATTATTTATAGACTGATGTTAGCGAATTAATGTAGGTGTTCACGAGGCCGTCGTTGGTAGGAAGATATGACAAAAGCATTTATTTTGTAATATTGATTAGTCGTAAACATATTTTATACCGGCTTATTTCAAAATACACCTTTCTTCCCACAAATCTATCAAATATTATTTAATTTCTAAAATAGCCAAGTTGAAAATTTTCCTCTCAATTTTATAAATTCTGTTTTGTGTTTTTATGAAGATCTTCAGGATTCAGGAAATCGAGCCCAGTCTAACACTGTTTACCGTTTTCATTATCTATATTCAAGTATCCAGTCCTGCTTACCTCACCTTCCTTTGTGCTATTAATCAGTTGATGACTTTTTTAGTTGTTTTTAATTTTCAGTTATTTCGCTTTTTTTGTTGCTGTTATACATATTTATATCGAGTTGCCAACAAAAAACATAGAAAGTGAAAAATGCAAAATTTTTAAAATTGCTTTTATAATGATCGCAACATGTGGGTCGGTTACAGTGGCCCCCCCTGGTTGTCCAATAGCTTTAGTTTTTTAGCACCCTATGGTACCCACCTAGCACTACCTAGCACCCAACCACACCCCCCAGTAAATTACAGAGCATTTTTACCGGGGGGTAACGTAACGCGAGCATCCCCCCCCCCCGTTTGTATATTTCCCTTAAAACTTTAGCACTGTAGCAAGTTTTAGTACAGATTTACCGGGGGGAGCTAATGTAATGCTTGTCTCCCCGTTATGGTATTAAGTTAAACTTTTAGCACCAAGTACGACACCTAGCACTAAAAGCGTACATTTCAACAACAGATGTTTTTCTAGAAATTTCTTTTTTAGATTTTCTTTAAAATGTTTATGTTTGTTATATTATTTAAATGTTGGGTTGGTGCTAGCCAGTGCTAGGTGTAAAGTAGACAGTGCCAAACGAATGGGGGGGAGGGGGAGGGTTACGTCTCGTTGCCCCCCCGGTAAAAATGCTCTGTAATTCGATTGATGGTGTGGTGCTAGCTCTGCAAGTTGGGTGCTAGGTAGTGCCAGGTGTAACGTACTTGGTGCTAAAATTTTAAATTAATACCATAACGGGGAGGCAAGCGTTACATTAGCCCCCCCCCCACCCCCCGGTAAAACTGTTCTAAAACTCCAGAAGTGGGGTGGTGCTAGCTTTGTAAGTTGGGTGGATAGTGCTAGGTTTATAGTAAACAGTGCTAAAATTTTAAGGGAAATATACAAACGGGAGGGGGGGCTCGCGTTACGTTATCCCCCCCCCCAGGTAAAAATGATCTGTAATTCACTGGGGGGTGTGGTGCTAGCTATGTAAGTTGGGTGCTAGGTAGTGCTAGGTGGGTGCCATAGGGTGCTAAAAAACTAAAGCTATTGGACAACCGAGGGGGGCACTGTAACGGACCCGAAACATGTTAAGGTCTGAAAATATCGAAAAACACATTGCCATTATATAGAATGTGAAGATGACATAACCGCATAACCACTGCCGTTCTTCAAAAATAGCAAGCGTAACATGGTATATACATACAATATTCGTTCTCTATATCAATGAATCAAATATCAAAATACTAATCACACATTATAATTACGTATTAGTATTTTAAAATAATCACTATTATGCAAATCTATTACAAGTATAAATAGATGGATGACTTCAGTTCCGACCACATCAAGGATATGATTACAAATGTTGTTATTATTACTGAATGACTCGATACACTTATCAATTTAGTTAATCAATTGTAATAGGTACTAAATATAGTCGCACAGAGAAAATATAAAGTTTTGAAATTTTATTATGTTCTGGAATGGGAGTGCTGAAAACCGACTTGCATTGAATTTAATCTATGATACATATGATGAGAGCACTCGTCAGGTTTTGGATCGTGTATTTCAAATTGCCCATTCAATATTCATAGACTGGCATAGTAGGAGTAGGTGAACGATACACATGTGTATCATGAGTAGGTGGATATCATCGTGCTTCCCACACCACCTGCATAAAGAGGTCTCAGATATACCGATAAGCTTAATAAGTGTGGGTTTTCCCAGGCTGCAATGTTCTTTAATTTTATTAATTCACTTGAGACTCTTGCAATATTTTCTGTCAAAAGCTAAGAACTCTGGTGCTTATTATTGTATAAGTATGTCTATTAGGAATATATACTCGATACCATTCAGAACTGGTCTTGCTGTGTTCTGCCAGAGCCATCAGGAACTTTGCGAAATCAATTAAAAGCCAGCAGATACGAATGTCAAATAGTACTTTCAATATTAAAAAAAAATCTGAGTACCTATATGTTGTCGTGATCAGAGCTTATTATAAATATACGCTTTGCCACATCTCTTTGTCAACGTCGCCAATCCCGCCAGCAGGCATGAACAGGGAAATGGGAAGCAAATGGGTGAAATTAAATGATAAACATTGCAACAATTAGGAAGCCTTAAACCCGGGAGAAAATGGAAGTAGTGCTTTTACATTAATGACCTCTGACCCCAGTAGACAATGGATTTAAACAGTTAGATTCACAGGAGACAGGAGAAAATACAAATTGGTCCCTTGCTCAGATAACAAGAAATGAAATAATAGCTACCAAACCGATTGTCATCTCAAGCCTAACAGGGGCATTGTAAAGGAAAACACAGGTGTCAAGGTAACAGTCAACCAAGATACTAAACTATTCTGGCTGTTTGTACCTGGCTTTCATTCATCAGTTGAAGCCTGTACCGACTGTTAAAGCATATTTAACAGAAGAGGATCTTGCCAGAAAGGACCAATGCCTATCAATGACGGTTCCGCGTGGCAAGTTGATATAGTTTCATGGACACCTAGAGCTATCTTAGATGACCATATGGCCGTTCAAATGAAGCTCAATGCAAAGAAGCCACCCAAGGTGAATTAAGGCTGTTGTGTACTAATATGCAGGGAATTATTAATAAGGTACTAGATATTGAATTATAGGTGCGCATGAATATTGGTTTTGCAAAAATTATCAGTAGCAACCATTAAGAGATATATCCTACCACTGGTTGTTGCAGGGATGTGAAGTTTCATGGTGGTGTAGCAATCTATGTAAAGCATTACATAACTCATTTTCAACGAGCTCTCTGAGGAGGTTGACCGTGAGGTAGTTGGTATTGGTAGGTATATTTAATAAACTTCATTTAACCAGAGACAGGAGATTTTATTGTTCAATATCTGCAGAGGAACATGAGGCTAATTAGTTATTCATCTATTTTCAGTTTCTTAGTTTGCACTATACTGCATTTTTAACACAAGATTTAAACTCTCATATTGTTAACATTTTTACCAACCCACCAGATAATACCCAAACAACTGAGTTCATGGATCATGATGGCATTAATTTCAAATTTATTGATTACAATTCCAATAGTCTTCATAACAATAAATTGGGATTTTGTGAGTGATGATGAAATGGACTTAAGCGAAAGGTCTTGGTCAACTCAGTGAATTGGGATTTTGTGAATGATTATGAAATGGACATGAGCGTGAGATTTGGCATATTCGTGGGAACGTTGACAAGCGAGATAGAGAACGGCTTTCCAATTAAATGTAAGCTGGTGGATGGGCGAGGCGATGATGCTGCTTCTATGTGATGGTTTCATGTTACCTTAAAGGAGATGAGAGAAAGACTCTGGTTTGCACTATTCTATTCTTTTCAATACAAGATTAAGCCCGTGTACTAATAACAGATTTTTACCGATAATGGCATTGATTTCAAATGTATGGATTACTGTTCCAATAAATCTAAATTGAATATAAGTTATAGACCAGTTACGGATCAAAGTTTATTTGGCTTTTACAAACTTGGTCAATGAATTGAAATTTTCTGAATGATGTTGAAATGAACATGTAGCGGCAATGCGTTGACAAGTGGGATAGAGAACGAATTACCAATTAAGTAAGTTGGTGGATGGATGAAGCAACTATCTAATGGTCTGTAGCTTCCTCAAAGGAGATGAGAGAAGGACTTCACACTTTAGTATCAATTAACAAAGTAAAGCCTATTTTAGAACCGGAAACTATGGTGAAAGCCTATAAAGAGCAAAATCTGCAAGTTATCTGCAAACTGCTATGTGAAGGGTTATAAAAAATTATACTCTTTCCGCCACTTCGTCAATAGATGAGACTAGAATACAAAATGCAGAAGCATTTAGTTAATTTTTGTTAACATTGGAAGGTAATGACTAGTTTGTTCCTAACATTAAATAATATGCAAGAATTTTTAACAAATATTGATTATCTAGATACCTTCTCTCTTCAAGCAACTACTAACAACAATGTTAGGGGGGGAGTCAGCAGAAGAGCAGGAGTAGATGATAAGATTCTGAAACAACTTAATTTTTCCAAAATTTATTAATCACTGTATTAATAAGGGTGTTTTTCCATCAGTTCTTAAGATAACAAAAGTTAATACTTGTACCAGTGTACTAATCTTACCAGCTATAGACCGATTTCCTTGTTACCAACATTTTCAGAGGTCTTTGAGGCGCTACTAAAAATACAAATTGCTGACTTTTTCAAGGCAACAGCATGAGTTATAAAAACTAAAGAATGTGTAGCAGATATGACCAAACCTCATTTAAGAGAAAGTCCTAAGATTATAATTTGCTGATGAATTATTGTAGGAATTATAGTTTTTTTTCTAATTTTAAGTTGGAGAATATGCTCTCTAATTTGTGTCTTATATTTTAAAAAACGGGCTGTATATGATGCCAGGAAATGTAGATATATCATAAAAAGCTGTATAACTGATACTTCGACATATTAATATCTATTTTTACTATTTTCAGAACAAGTATCACAATCCAGCATGTCTCACAACATAACTGTCACCAGAACTACCACAACGACAACTACCTCAGCCATTATTATAAATACCGGCTATTTAAAAACATGGCCAGGTCTTCTAAAACTCGCCGAGTTGGTAAGTTGTATTCGAAATTCCTCTTTGAACATATAAACATAATTTATTGATCTACCATAACGCATTGATATTAGACATTAAGATATGCTGTTGATACAAACTATAAGACCTAGTCAGTATCAGTATCAGAAGGGGTGGCCCCTAGCGGGCATTGCACTTGGGCCACCAATTGGGCCCGTTGTGCCCCCACTGCCCCCACCCGCATTAGAGAACCTCCAGGATGCCGGTCCTCCTTAAGAAAGCCCGCATCTCCTTCAGACTAACACGACGCAGTAAATCTGGCTCGATCGACGTCACGCCAAAGATTCTGTATCTTGCCCAAGCGAAGGCGGGGCATTCCGTAAGTAGATGGTATGGAGTCTCGTCGTCCTCCATGCACCACCTACACTCCCCCTCCTCTGCAATTATCAGCAGGGTCAGGTGCCGTCTAAGCCTACAGTGCCCTGTGTAGAATCCTACCAGGGCCCTGCACTCGTTCCTAGGTAGGCACAACAGCCCCCTGGCGAGACTTCGCGGGCCTATCTATCATGAGCCTGGTCTGTCTCATCCCCGGAGCCTTTCGCCATACCTCCTCCGCCAGACCCTCCATCCGGGCCTCCAAGGCGCTTTCGCGAACACACTGAGTGATCCCCACACAGGGATCAGGCCCCAAGTGTCTGCGTGCGGAGCCTTCTCTGGCTAAGGCATCAGCGGCCTCGTTTCCCAGTACACCCAAGTGTCCCGGTACACAGACCAGCTTGACCTTTTTAACCTTTGTAAGTTCAATCAGCCAGTTTCTACACTCCCTTACCAACAGAGAGCGCGTGCGGACCGACTTCAGCGCCATGAGTGCGGCTTGCTGTCGGAGCAGAAGAAAATCCTCCCGTCAACGACATTGAGCCTTAACGACTCCCAGACCCCCATCATGATAGCAAAAATGTCCGCTTGGAAAACCGTAGTATGTTCGCCTAGTGAGGCAGATAGCTCCCGCCCCAGGGCCTCACAGTACGCACCAGCTCCGGACAGTATTCCCATTCTGGACCCGTCTGTGAACCAGACTAGCCCATCCCAGGTTCCCGTCCTTCCCTCCGTCCAATCCTCCTTTGTAAGGAAGAGGAAGTTCAGCCCCTCGGAAAAACCTATCTCAGGAACCATAGCCTCACCTGCCATACCCAGAATGGCTAGGTCCCCAGACAAGCCCCGCCATAGACCACAATGGCCCTGGCAGGAGCCGTTGTCACTCCACATCCCCGTATCGGCCAGTCTCATAGCCGCTCTGGCTGCCTCGTGCTTCACCCGGTCCACCAACGGGGGCAACCCCACCAGCACCTCCAGGGCCCTCGTGGGCGCCGTCCTCATAGCCCCGGTGATGCAGAGGCATGCAAGTCGCTGTAATTTGTCCAGTACTACTCTGGACGCCATTTTCATGGATCCTGGCCACCAAACAACCGATCCGTGCATGAGCATCGGAGCGATCATCGTCTTATAGATCCATAACTATAAGACCCAGAGCAGCGCTGTTGTTTTTCTTGGATGTGGTTAATGGTACGTCAATTTTAAAACGGGAATCGTGACCATTTCTTGGAAAATAAATCTTATGGGATCGATCTTTAAGATGTGATAACTGCAAGAAGTCTCTATTTTACAAGAAATACCTTAAACTGAATAAAACATCAATACGTTTTATAGATTATATTAATGATTAATTATTTTCCGATTTTTTTTCGCACATTGGGGTTATCACATAAACCAGATATACTAAAATGGAGATAACCGTTATCACCAAAGATAAAAACAGATTTTTTAAATAAAAATATTGCTATTTCCCCTTGAAAGCTTTATTTATTAAAAAATATGTATAAAAATACAATCTTTTTTTATAAAAAATCACCATTTTGTTAATTATAAAAATAGCTTTGGCAGGTATTTTTGTACGTAAAAAATTATTAATAATAAATAAATTAAGGTAACTTAGTATTCAAAAACATATTAATTATCTCAAGGTAACAGTCAGCCAGTGGCGAAACTAGAGGGGACCAGGTTGGCAAACCCCCAGAGACCCTGGCACCCTCTAGTATCCGCGAGAGGCAAATGTAATCTGCCAGACAACCCAAACGCGAACCGTGAACGACGCGACAAATTAATGAATTTAATTTTCTTGAAAATATTTTTTAAGTTTATCTGTAAATATATTTTGAAAAAAAAAATACAATACGTAGTTTTTTGGAATAAGGAATCGTGAAGTAAACTAACCCAAACCAGAGCTTACTAAATAAAATATAAGTACCCGCACTATCGAAGCACGCAAAACCGGCTAGACCCCTCCCCAGGTATTTGCGGCACTCTTGTGATCTCAATGCATTTTTGTTATTGTCTCTAGGAGGTAGGGCATCAGTTAAACTGCTAGACAACACAATTTTTTTGAAGTCTCAAAATTAATGTTTTTGGGCGTGGTACTTGAAAAAAAATTCTGCCTCTGCCTCCTTTCTAGCCCTAGGCCCATGGCCCCCTTAGAATCTTTGCCTGGTTACCCCAATGCAGTCAGCCAACCTATTTGTGTGAATCTGCTTTCTCCAATATGAAGTTTATTCAGAACAAATATCACAATCTACTTACAGATGAACATGGGATAATTGTACTTGAATGGCTCTATCAAAATATACTGCAAACATTAAAAGATTTATCGATGAGCCTAAGCGTCAGACCTTTCATTGAACATGCATTTTTATGTACACATGTCTTGCTAAGTCGAATACAACTGTGCATTATTTCATTTAGGTGGTATTACGTCGCTTACGACTAGGTGGCACACTATTTATTCCAAAATTATCATTGAAAAGGTTGCTTCTATACAGGGTGTCCGGTAAGTTCGGGACAAACTCTCTGGAGCTTATAGGGGATGTCAAAATAAGTCTAGTGTTTCATATAACTCTTTTCCCTACAGCGCCTCCTAACGCCTAACGGAGATACAGGGTCGCAAAGGTATACTCGACAATTTACATTCTTGATTTTGACTTTTAAACGACTCTGTATAATTCAATAAAATTTTGGGATTTTCTTAAGGGGATTATTATCCTTACATCGACATTACAATGTGCTCTTTAACGTTTTAAGGAAGTCAGAACCGGACTGGCTCTCACACAAAACGGACGAAATTTTTGACAGGTGTCATTCAATTGCGACAAAAATATGATTTTCAGATACTCCCAAGATTTTACTAAAAAAGGTACTCTTTATTTGTTTCGATTAAATCAACCGTTTTCGAGAAAATTTGTTCAATAAGCGATCGCTGTAAAAAGGGTCAATGATCTGATAAATAAATTATTTACCTATTTCAAATATCACTAATTAGTGAAAAAACCTAAATTATAATATTAAATTAACATAAGGAAAATAAAATTAACAACTACTAACTGAGAAGCCTATAAGTTCTAATCAAGTACGAATTTTAAAAATTATTTGTTCTTTACAAATTTTCTGTAATTCATTGGAGGAAAGGAGAATTTATTCTGAAACATTCAGCTTGAGATTTACCGGATCGAAAAACATTTAAAAGAATTGAGACACAGGCTAAAACTGGTTTCAAATTTTTGCAGTAACAAAATAAAAAAAAATGCTTTGCATAAGAAGTAGTAGGTTCTGTTCGGTAACAGTTGAGAATAAGATGTTATTTAAGCAGATGTTCAATATGTCCTCCTTGAACTTGAATATACATTCTTATTCTACGCAGGTTTTCTCGTTGTACTGCAAACAACGTACCAGGATTGTTTCGAATTTGTCCACAATACTGCCTAATCCTTAGAACCAAATCTTCTCTGGTATTAATTAGCATTGAATAAACTAATTCCTTTAAATAACCCCAGAAAAAGAAGTCCAATGGATTGAGATCTGGGGATCTAACTGGCCACGGAAAAGGTCCTCCACGACCAATCCATTGTTGGCCAAAAACATCAGTCAATTATTGGCACACTAAACGGTCGAAATGGGGTGGTGCATCGTCGTGCATAAACCACATGGATTCTCTAATGTGAAGAGATACATCTTCCAGTAGCTCGTTCAAATATTGCTGCAAGAATTGCAAGTAGCGTGCACCATTTAATCTATCGCATCGTCTAAAAAAATGGACCAGTAAAATGCTTTCCAATTATACCCGTCCATATATTGACCATAAACCTTTGCTGGTGTTTTGTTTGAATAATCGGACGGGGATTCTCTTCTGTCCAGATATGTAAGTTATGAAAATTGATTATTCCATCTCGGGTAAAACCTGCTTCATTCGAAATCAAAATTATGCCCGAAAAGTTGTTATTTTCCCTATGCTGCAAAAACCAGTTGGCATAGTCGAGTCTTGCTGGGTAATCTTCTGGCGGCATAGCATGTACCTTTTGAATGTGGTACGGATGAAGCAGTTGTTCTTTAAGGAACCACTGATTTTGTTACGCCAGTTTGTGTTGCTAACTTGCGAATACTGTTAGACAGATTCTCTTCAATTTGTTCCGAAATACGCTCCTCCCCTTCGGGAATTCCTGCGGTTCTTTGGGCACCCTCTCCACCACGTCGGGGTAAAAGGCTCCCTAAATAAATGATATTCATTTCAATAATCAATTTAATAATTTTTGCATTTTACCTGTTTCTCTTAACCGACGATCAATTCTTTCAAATGTTTTTCGATTGGGTAAAACTCGAGCTGGAAATCTTTCAGAATAAATTCTCCTTGCCTGCAATTAATTACACAAAGCCTCTCCATAAACCAAATGCATGTCAGTGTATTCTGGGAGAGAGTATTCTGCCTTAATTAAATTATTTTTCTACTACCGTGCGTAAAGTACTCACTTTACGCACTCTCTCTAAGATTCGTAAAATAGGCCTTTTTAATGTGAAGTGCGTAAAGTTAGTTATTTTACGCACTAGTGCGTAAAATAAATCTGGCATTTTTTGACGTTTAGAGTGGTGCGTAAAATAATATATTTTACGCACTAGTGCGTAAAGTATTTTAATATTATTTTTGTTTTTTCATATATTTTTTGGTAGTAGAAAAAAATTTGTATGCTCCTCATACGTAAAGTACCCTTTTTTATTCATGGGACAATATTCCCATTCATTAAAAAAGGGTCACTTTACACACTAGTTGCATAAATAACTATTTTGTACGACCTTTGTTTATTATAAAGACAATGGTACGACTAATAAGAGTTTTTGACAAAACTTGTCAACCTTGTTGTGTCAGTGAAACAACCTGTTTACTAACCTGGAGTTTGTCTAATTCCACCATAGTAATGATTGAAGAATACTGAAATTAGAAACTAATAAAAGTTAAATTTTCTCGAAAACGGTTGATTTAATCGAAAAAAATGAAGTAAAATCTTGGGAGTATCTGAAAATCATATTTTCGTCGCAATTGAATGATACCTGTTAAAAATTTTGCCCGTTTTGTGTGGGAGCCAGTCCGTTTCTGACTTCCTTAAAACGTTAAAGAGCGCATTGTAATGTCTATTTAAGGATAATAATCCCCTTAAAAAAATCCCAAAATTTTATTGAATTATACAGAGTGGTTTAAAAGTTAAAAAAAATAATGTGAATTGTTGAGTATACATTTGCGACCCTGTATCTTCGTTAGGAAGAGCTGTAGGGAAAAAAGTTATATGAAACACTAGACTTATTTTGACATCCCCTATAAGCTACTAAGAGTTTGCCCCGAACTTACCGGACACCCTGTATATTGTACAAAATAACCACATCTTAAGAAAGAAAAATATATATATTTAAAGTTTTAACCTAAAAAAAGTAAAGTTTATTGCTAATTTACTAGAAACTAAAAGATTATGAAAATGAAATAGTTTTCTGTAAAAACTGACAACAATAACATCAAAAGCAAAATGATTAGTCCAAATGCGATAATGGTATCACAACCTTCAGTTGCTGAAGATGCTCAAATTTTTGTTTTTTAATTTTTATTGGTGCTTTTTGTAATTCCTTGAAGATCCTGGAAACTGGAAATACTTAAGTTAAATTAACTTTACTTTTTATATCATTAATTGTATTATGGATTCAAAGTTAGGTGCGATGGAGTAGTCTTTGACCAAATCAAAATTGATCTTTTTTATTTCACAATGTTTTCCCTGCTTCTATTGTAGCATTATAATGGTCACTGGGTATTTTTTTTCCTCAATTAGTGCCTGTACAGAGTCCACTTCCATTAACCTATGACCTTTCTCCAAAATGTTTGATATATTGTAATATGCTTATGCACACTTAAGCTCAACAGAGCATTGGATAAAACAGAAATCTTATTCTGGCAACTGCACTCATCACGTCTCCGAGCTGTAAAATGTAGTTTACTATTCCATCAAAAGGGTCAACCTATATTTTCTACAATAATGTGAGGAGAGCTTTGGTAGAGAATCCAAAATCTTTTTGCATTGCTGTTATTTCCCGAACCTTAATGATTTCTAGTTTCTGCCTCCTCTTATTATTCTCCCTGAAGATGTATGCTGCAATCAAATTTTAACCCACCGCACTGTAGGATACTCCAGTTTTTAAATCCGAATGTACAAATAAATAACCTTTTACATATATTTAAGTAATAGTTCACCGCTAACAGCTCCACTATGTAGGCTTTTCACCCTTTCATACACTACTGCATAAGCTTCTAGTTTGTAAATGCGCTTAGATGCAACCAATCCCGAAGGAAGGTAAAAAACGATTCAAAATAACTACCGTCCAATTGCCTTAGTTCCATCATGTCCAAAGTTATGGAGAAACTAATCAACGAACAGCTCTTAAAATATCTCGAGTGAGCAGGCATGATAAGCGATCGCCAGTATGGCTTCCTCAAGCACAGATCAACGGGAGATCTTCTGACTTACGTGACTTACCTGTGCACCAAAGCCATCGAGAGCTACGGCGAATTTCGTGCAGTGTCTCTCGACATATTCTTGGGCATCTCTCGAAGGAATTTAAAATCAATGCCGGGTTCCTCAATTATAACATACTTCAATTGCGAACACCTAGGACGCCGCTGTTGCGGGACACCTTTGTGTTGAGGACTGCCTCGCTCTCGAATGGACTTCCGGGTAACGTCTTTCCCGAAAATTACAACATACAGAGCTTCAAGTCTAACGTCCCCGTCGTCCCCGCACACGCACTGCTCCTTGAGTGGTATAGGCTTGTCCTTTTGTGTGTGCGCCGAACATAAAAAAGAGCTTTTGTTGATTTTTACATCTAATTTTGTCACCAGCGACGAGATTCAGATTTTTTTGGATCACAATTCATTTGAGAAGAAAAACTGAAAAAACTTCTCGATTGTATTCAGAAGTAGCATTAAAACTTTTTACTTCAGATTTAAGACATACATTTGAGTTGCACAGGGACCCACTTTTATTTTTCTCTCTTTGGGTTAACCTTTTAGCTGAAGCTGCTACCCCAACCTGTTATGTATGCTTCTCCATGTTCTCTTGACCTTTTATTTCTTAAATCTCACCATTTTTCTTTATTCGCTCTTCTTTGTATTTTTCTTTTTCCAGTGTGTTCATCTCCTGAAGTTTCAGATTCATGAGATGTCTTTAATTGAGATGAATGGTTGAATAAATTGTTATGCTATTCATGATCAGTACCCATAATTGTTGACTTTTGAACTTGCATTATTTGGTTCATAATCATCTATCATTTCAACACTATTAGTTTTCTGAAATATTCACAAATTTGAGTAATATTTGCATCTTTCGCCTCATTTAACAAAGACATTTAAGGAAGATAAGTAACTACTGTTGGCTTTATCTTCAATTAAAAAAATCTTCAAAGGGATGTTCTCTTTTCGCACGCTCAGCATTGCGGAAAATATTGGCGTGCGTAAAAGCGCCACATTTTACTTTCCGCAAGCTTGTAAAAAAATTGTAGAAAAACAGTCACGAGATATTATCACCAACATGATGCGTCATTTTCCCTAAATTAAATGTTTCCAGAAAATGTAGATACGAAGTGTCACATTTCTCAGAAGAAGTAGATAAAAACTATCATATCCTAAACATCGATATGTAAAGCATAGTGATATTTCAAATGAAAAATAAATTTACTTAGTCTGTCGCAACTATGTCAAATTCTAGCTTACTTATTATTATGATCAGGTTATGGCCACTCGGCATACTTACTCCCATGAGCACTAAAAAGAGTCGTGAATATAAAATTATATTATCTATATTATATGAATCTATTTTCAAAAACTCTATTTATAAATATTTAAGCACCATAAAATGTTTATCTCAGTTAAGCATAATTTACATTGCATAATTCAACAATTCTACATTATTAAGCCGTATTTGGTCATGCCTACATATAGCATCGGAATTGCCGATGATCTTGACCCAAAACTGCAAGGAAATTCAGTGGCCTTAAATAAAAAATGAAGCTTTCACAATTATGCGATTCTACCACAACGAATACAGTTCACATGACAGTGAAGATATTTTTGGTTTTACAAAGTGGGTAATTTTGTTATCAGGGACGAATTATTAATCGTATGAGTAAATTGACGTTTTCGTTTAAGCTGTAAATAAAATGATAAAAAAATGGTGTGTGCTTAAGCCCAAGTATTCCTTGTGTTCTATATTCATAAAATTATAATATTTACAATATATATAATTATAATTGTGTATCAATTAGGGTCCATTTATAAACTCGTAAAGTCCGTAATGTTGAGGTTGGAAAGATCATACTTGTTGAGGTTCAGAGTTCGGAGTTCGGAGTTCACAGTTCATTTTATGGCATTTATAAGCATCAACAAGAAATTGGGAAAGTTCGGATTTGATTGGCAACCAATAGAATTTCAGACATTAAAAATGCCCGAGATTGTACAAAAATGGATAATTTTGAATTACTTCTGGCTCCCTGATGCATCAATATCCTCGATTTCACTCCGTTCTTCAGGTTCAGCCATTTTCACAAAAAAAAGTAAACAATTAACAATAAGAACAGCTGTGTGATTTTTCATTGGTTGGAACGAACTTTCTGAACTCTAAAATTTGATTATTTTTCAACTTTGCGGGCATCCTGAAAATTAGCGAACTTTTCGCCAACTGAGTTTATAAATTGAACTGAATTATTTGATTAGTTCATCTTGAACAAAAATTTAAACTCCCAATTGAGCCTCAACATTGCAAACTTTTCGAGTTTGTAAATCCAGTGTTACTCAGGCAAATTTTGCTTTGATTGATCTTCTTCATGGGCCACTCCTTTGAACTATTACTTACCGCTAGTTTAATCAGTGTCTTGAATATTTCACATCCATTAATGTCATAGTGATACTGACATTGACACATTCAAAACACTGATTAACTTACGGAGTGTTTAAGGAGGCTAAACGAAGTTCAAAGCAGTGACCCTAAGAATGAAACAATTATAACTGAAATATGAGATGAAACTTTCGACTGAAATCTATGTGCTAAATATCTAAATAAATCTCCGTGAATCGTGGTTTGTTGTGCCGAGTGAATAAATCACCAATTCGGTATTTTCAATCGCCTCAATTCGATTTTTTTGTATGTTCTATTCGCAATCTCTCTTATTTGCTCCATAGTATTTGATTTTTCAGTAATAAAAGATTATGTGGTGGCGTGTGGTGTCAAAACTCAAAATATCAAAAAGTTTAAAATCAACTAACTTCTACTTCTGATTAGCCTGTCCTCATCCACTCCTGAAGATAAGCATCTATATGTTTCCATCTCTGTCTGTAGCGATCCCCTCAGTTTTTTCCGTCGCGCTCTTCTGAGGCCTGCCAACACTTCTCTTACTCTCTCTTGGCTGCCATGTTGTTATTTTGTATGTTCATATTTCTATGCTATATCTTGCAGTATGTCCAGCTCATCCCATCTTCATTTAGGACTCTATCTCGTAAACTAATTCCCAACCCTCTCCATTATTCGTGTTGTGTAACTTGAAGTTTGTTTATGGCTTTACATGTTAGTGAGGTTGTTTCAAGGCCATAGGTGAGGACTGGTAGGATGCACGGCTCGTATGCTTTACTTTTTAGATTTATATGAGTGTTGCAGGATTCAAGAATGAATCCGAGTTTGCCAAAAGCTAATCAGCCGACATTTATTCTTTATTCTTCTAGAAATTTTGGCCGACTGGTTTTTTATCCCTATTCATATTTTATGCCCTAGATATATGTATTCCCTTATGTTCTCTATTATTTGATCTTCAATTTTAATTTGGATTTATTCTAGACTTATTATTTTTGTTTTTGACAAATTCATTCTAGTCCTACCCTAAATGATGTGTAGTGGAGCTCTTGTAGCATACATTGGAGTTGTTCTGGTGAATCACTGATTATAACAATATCACCGGCTAATCTCAACTAGCTTACCCCTCAAAAGCCCATTTTCCCTACATTTTCAAAAAGGCGAATTTAAAACATTTTTTTCTCCCATAAATTCCCTATCGAATTGTTGTCTCAGTTTTTTCTATCTTCACGACTTTTTCAGCGCTAGAACCATCCAAATTGATCCATTTTTCAAAAGTATATTCCTATGATGGTATCGTCCGCTAACGCAGGCTGGATATAATCATGGCAATTCTAGTCTTATCTACAATTGCTCTATATATTTGGTTATTTGTCATTCCAAACCACTTTGATCCATTACGTTCTTTTCTTCCATGGCTTCTTTTCCTTTTGATCCTGCCCTCCGTGATATTTTGGAGCAGTCCATAATTAGGTTCTCTCATTACGTGTCCAAAATATTCTATTTTTTACACTTAAGAGTGTTTATGAGTTCTTCTTCTTTCTGACTTCTGTGTAGCAGTTCCACATTCGTGATCTTGTCAGTCCATAAAATCTTTAGCATACGCCGATAACACCATCTCTCGAACGCCTCAAGCCTGCCCAATTCAGCATTTTTTAGTGTCCAGGCCTCTGAACTTTCAAGTAGTGTTGAAAAGATGTCAGCATCCTTATTCTAAGCTTTAAATTGATATTTCTGCTGCATAGAAACTTTTTGACCTTTCCGAATGATGCTCATGCTATTTCCATGCGTGACCTAATTTCGGTTGACTGCTGCAGCGTTTCAGTCAACCAACTTCCCAAGTATTTATGTTTTTCAACTCATTCTATAGCTATGCCATTTTAACAAGGCTTGCTTGTACATTTTCCTTTTTTGTTATTATCATGAATTTGGTCTTTTTAAGGTTCATTCGCTTCATAAGCTTTACATACCTCATTCAATCTTTGCATAGGCGTCTCCTGGTCTTTGAGTTTGGCGGCTTTGATTATCGTATTATGCCAACCGGAAATTATTCAAAAACTGCCCGTTCATGATTATGTCCATCTTTCGACCGTCGAAGGCCTCACAGAAAACTGTCTCCCTATATATATTAAAGAACAAAGGAGAAATAACACAGCCCTGGTAAACTCCATTCAAGATCTTTATTTCATCTGAAAGTTCCCTCCATTATAAATTTGCTATTACACGGATATCTCGGCTGTCGATGTCATGCGACTAAGTATTCCAATAAGTTTATGATGTAGGACTTTATCAAAAGCTTTTTCGAAATCAATGAAATACACATACAGGCCCTGGTTCATGTCCATAAATCTCTGTGTAAGCACATTCACACTAAATAAGTCTTCTCTAGTGTCCTAAATCCTACTTGCTTTTCACTAATTTTTTAGTCTATTTTAGCAAATATTCTATTATAGATAACTCCTAAAAAGACTTTAAGTGTGTGACTCATTTCGCGACTTTTTCAGCGCTAGAACGCTCCAAAGATGGTCTTCAACTCTAACTTTTACTATCTGCCTCCAGTATAAATTTGCTATTAGGTATATTGATATCTCGGCAGTCGATGTCCATACCTTTAAGTATTTCAATAAGTTTATGATCTTAGACTTTAGCAAAAGCTTTTTCGAAATCAATGAAATCCATATACAGGTCCTGGTTCATGTCTATACATCTCTCTGCAAGCACATTCACACTAAATAAGGCTTCTCTAGTGCCCTTACCTCTTCTATATTCTACTTGGTTGTCACTAATTTTTCAGTGTATTCTAGGGAATATGTTCTATTATAGATGACTATTAAAAAGACCTTAGGTGTGTGACTGATCAGGGCAACAGTTCGATGGTCGGAACGTTCTTTGGCATTTGGTTTTTTAGGTAAAGTGATAAATCTACATATCAGCCTAGTTTTTGGTATAGTTCTTGTTCTATAATTAGCGTTAAATAAGTTTAGCAAAATTTGCAGTTTAAGAAGCTTAACTGGCAACTCATCAAGACCACTCGCCTTGCCTCCTTTTGTCTATTTAATGGCGTAACTCCGATCGGCGTGTCATCAATGAAATTGGGCAGCATGTGCGGTAAAAGAAGAGTTCTTCGATTTATTTTGACCACTTAAGTAACTGTTTTCTGATACCCGAGATCAAAATTCCATCCTCATCCCCTTTATTCCAGTATTTTCTTTAAACTTTTGCGCAGATTAAGGTAGTCATATTTCCGCTCATAGTTTTCAACTCTTCACACTCCCTACGAATCTAGTTCTCTGGAATTTAACTTTTTATATGTAGAGGGACTGGTATGGTTCTGGCGCCTTTGGTCCATCAACTCTAGAATACTGTCTGTCATCCAAGATTCTCTTGGTCTTGTATTTCTCCTTAGATATTCATCGGCTACTGTCACCATTGCACTTTTAATTTGAGTTCATGTTTCAATGAAATACGACGTTTACTGCATTTTGGCAGCTTAGATTGTTATTTATCCTTAGCTGTGTATATCGTAGAGTATCTGGTTTAATTTTTGCATGCCGACCATAGGCTTATCGCTTTTAAAGTTTGAATAATAAAGGCTTATGATCAGAACTGACATCGGCTCCTGGATAAGTTTTGACCGATTTGACAACGTCTGTCTGGCTTCGTAAATGTTGTCTGGTTTATCCGCGGGCTACCTCAGTATCCAGAGCCTCCGCTTGGGCTGTTTGAAGAAAGACAACATTCTCGTTTCTCACATCTAGTTCAAGCTTTCCAACCCATTTCTCTACCTCGCCTTGTCCAACTTTGGCATTAAAATCTCCCATGCTTTGTGGAATTTAATCTTTGTAAAAATTCTTTATTTCGTCTTCACTTTTATCTGCTGATGGAGCATAGACCTATGATATTAAGAGGAACTGATTTTGCGTCAAATTTGAGGAATATTACTCGATCTGATACTGACAAGAAAGCAGTTATGGAACCACCTTTTTATCCGCCATAACTGCGACTCCGTATCGAGGTGCTGAGTCGTTATTTGCTGAGAAGCATATCTCATTTCGTTCTTCGTTAGAGCTTTTTCTGACCCAGCCCACTGGACAGCACTTATACCTAAAGTATAGGGCCTTTTTCTCTCTGCTTCAACTTTTTCTAATTTTCCTGGTGAGTGGAGATTTATTCCAGGTAGCAACTTTCATGACAAACTCGGGGACCACGTGAGGCGTACCAAGAACTGAGGGCATGTGCTTTGGTTTGTACTGCCATCATTAATGTTTACCAGGAAAGTAATGAGGTAGTTTTCCGTTGCCTTCCTGCTCTTTTTTTTTTCTTTATGGCAGTGGCACACACACTGAAGGGAGATCCTATAGCGCTCGACGAGCGGTGTGTGTGCGAAGATGTTGATTGACACGGTTCTTGAATATTTGTAGGTTGTAATTAGTGGGAAACAGATGTCCTGGAAGTGAGTTCCACAGTGATGCAGTGCGCCAGACAAAGGAGTCGCTTTACCGATGTTCTAGGTGTTTCTAGTTGTACGACGTACTGGTGCGCTCCTGCCGTCTGTCGGGACTCTCTGACAGGACATGCGGGCCAAATCCTGGGAACATCTGCCGTGAAAGTATCTGTAAAACAGAGACATCTCGGCCACATGTCTGCGATGTTTCAGACTATCCAGATTCCGGGTCAACTCCGGATCGCCGACGAGACGCACAGCCGTCTTCTGAATGTATTCCAGCAGCTTTAGGGTATGCTTTGGTGCGGCACTCCAGATATGTGAGCAATATTCTAAGCACGGTCTTATTTGCGCTTTGTACAGCAAGAGCAACTGCTGCAGTGTATAGAGTTTTTTGTTGCGAAATAGCGCACCAAGCTTCTGGGAGGCTGATTTTGCAATGTTAGCAACATGGTCATGCCATGACATATTGCTGTTGACCGAGACACCCAACATCCCGATTGACGAGGATGAAGGAATGGTCGATCCTGCCACAATGATGTCAGGGCCCGCTGTATTGGCCCTCTTAGTAAACGTTGCTGATTGGGTCTTTGCTGCATTGAACTGGACCAAATTTCGGTCGCCCCAAGTTTCAACTTTCTCCAGGTCTTGATTAATTGCTGTAATCTGCTCCTGGCTGCGGTAATGAGTGTCAGTCGCTGGTAAGGGTTTTTCTGATCTAAAGTGGGAGACAAGGGTACTGTCATCTGCAAAACTGTAAACAGGATTATTCGTTTCGATCAGCAGGTCATTAATATAGATGAGGAACAGAGTTGGTGAAAGTATTGCGCCCTAAGGCACGCCCGCGTTGATGGTGAATGTGTCCGAGATGTGTCCATCGACTGCAACGTGTAGGGATCGGTTCTTAAAGAAACTGGCCAGCCAGTTGCAGAGAGAGCCGGGCAGTCCCAAGGACGACAGTTTGTTGAGCAGTCCGTCATGCCAAACTCTGTCGAATGCCTTTGAAATATCCAACGCAATCGCTCGAGACTCTCCGTAGTTTTCAATTGCCCTACTCCATACATGAGTGACCTAGGCCACTATATCTCCTGTCGATCTCTCTTTGCGAAAGTCGTATTGATTATCGCTGATTATTCTGTTGCTCTCGAGGTACTTGAGTAGTTGCTGGTTGACTACACGTTCCATGACTTTGGAGATTATTGGAAGCAAGGCAATTGGGCGATAGTTTGAGGGCGTGGTTTTCTTGCCTTTTGTTGGAACAGGTTGCACTCGAGCGACTTCCCAAGAGGATGGGTAAATCCCTTTTCTGTAAGAAAGATAAAAAAGCCTGGAAAAAACGGGTGTTAGTTCGTTGGCGCAGTTGTTTAGCACGATGGCAGGTATTCCGTCCGGTCCTGATGCCTTTTGCGTATCTAGTTCTTTAAGGATTTTGCGAATATCACGATGAAAAAACTCGTATGTTCGGTATAGTGGGGAGAGTCTTGCCTTGGGGCACGTCTAAGGTAGAGTGCGATGAAAACATTTTGGCGAGCATGTTGCTTTTTCCTTGGCTGTAGTCGCCGTGATGCCACGTTCGTCCGTCAAAGGTGGGAGAGACGTTTTTGTAAAGTTGTTACTTACTGCCTTTGCTACCGACCAGAAATTCCTGGAACCACTGGGGCATTGCAAAAGTTTATTCCTGATCCTTTGATTGTGTTTGTCCTTAGTTTCGTCGATCACACGCTTGCACTCGTTTCTCGCTTCGATAAAATAATTGCGATTTTCAGCGGTCTGATTTTGCTGCCAGTACTTATAGGCTTGCTGTTTCCTTCCTACAGCTCTTTCGCATCTTTTGTCGAACCAGGGCTTTCCTTTTGATGGTAACTTGATGGAATTTGGGATGTATGCTTCCATTCCTGAGGAGATTACTTGCATGATCTCTTCGCAGCAGTCTGACGCGTCGTCAGTGGCATAGCAGACGTCGAGCCAAGGAAAATCTAGGTAGAACTGCCTTAGATCGTCCCAGTTTGCAGAATTGTAACGCCAGATTTTGCGAGGCAATGGTGGATCTTTCTTTATGAGTGGCAATTCACAAACCGTTGTAATAAGTTTGTGGTCGGAGGTACCTAATGGCGGACCAACTGTAACCCTGTACTCGTCAGGATTGGTGGTTAGAAAAAGATCCAGGAGGGCGGCGAATTCGCCCCTCTCTGAGATTCGAGTTGGTTCGTCTACAAGTTGAGTAAGCCCGCAGCTGATGGCAAATGCTTCAGCTTCTCCACCTTCGTTGTCGGTCTTGTTGTGATGTTTGAGCCAGTTGGTGTTGTGGGCATTGAAGTCTCCCAGAACGATTATTTCTGAACTGGGGTGATCGACCTGTATTGAGTCAAAAGTGGTAGCTAGTGTTGAGAAAAAGCTTTGGTAGGCTCTATCGCTCGGAGGGCGATAGAGACAACATGTAAACTTGGTTAATCCCTTGGCGGTGAACTTGAGCCACATGACGTCAAGGTTGTTCGGTTCGAGTGTTTCCTCGCGGTGACATGAAAGGTCGCTTCGGACAAAAAGGCATATTCCGAACTTATATCTAAATCGGGTATGTAAGTCGTAACCAGAATAGAGGTAGTTCACTGTTGTTTTTGTAGAACATACTTGTGTTTCTGTAAGGGCTAATATGTGTGGTCTATTTGCTTGTAGATATTGGTGTACCGAATTTATGTTTGTATTTAGGCCTCTAATGTTGCAGAAATCTATTCTAAATTGGTTCGGTATCTTTGCTGTCTGTGAAATGCGGAATGAAGGGCTCCCAGGGCCACCCAGCGCCTGGAGATCCGAATGGCCGGGGAGTTTACTTCCGGAATATTTTGACCCTGGAAGCACCATCATGTCCATATATTCCTACTGTGGAACCCGGGACCACCAACGCGGAAGCGGAACGTGATTTGGGAAAACCACTTAGCGCTTCCCAATTCTGATGGGGTGGTCTTTCACCGGACGATGCGAGTAGGCTTATGCATCTACCACCTAGGGCCGCTTCCACTCGAAGCATCGGCCTCAGACTCATTCCTTTGGCGGTCCCTAGACTCGCAGTATTAAATCCCTTTTGACAATTTTTGCAGCACCTTGAAATTTGTCAATTAGTGCCGTTTTCTTCTATATCTAGAATTCGGGCGACTGAAAACTTTTAATTTTGCTGCTTCCCAACATTAAGTGCGCTTTATATGAACGGATCCCGTTCAGGTGCTAACTCTCTGATAAGATACAAAATAAAAAATTATCCAACGATGATGTCAATACCGAAAATGGATTTGCCATTAGGTCTTAAAGCCATGTTTAACAATTAAAACAAATACTTGGAAAATAAATTGAGATTGATGTAAGTCAAAATTTTTTGATGTGAAAACTTCTTTAGTGGAAATTTGGGATTTGACACGTTCTTAGGCAACACTTGGGGGCAGTCGAGGGTAATTGGTTTTTGGCGATCCGATTTCCAGTTTCCGAGTTATTACTTCACATGTGAGATTTTTCAAAATTTTTAGTTTGGTACACTAAGCTTGTTCTTTTTGACCGAACCCCATTGAAATTGACAAGAATCGAGCGAGGGTCGAAAAAACTATGATACAGCAGTTTAATAGCGAATTTCAAGGAAATAACTCTCTAAACTTCTCTGCTTTGGAAATGTGGAAAAAATAGACTTTTAAGAGAAAAAGAAAAACATGGATATGTATGTCAAAAAAAATAAGATTTTTATTTTTTTCTTATGGGAAAATCGATTACTTTACGGAGAGTCTACGTAAAAAATCGTACAAGAAGACACCTTAGAAGTAATAATAACTTATACAGAGTGAGCTACTTGAATTTAAACTTTTTGTAATTTCCGGTTTTGACAAGACACGCCACCACAAAATATTTTATTACTGGAAAACCAAACAATCTGGAGCAAATTCTCGCTTTTGAAGTTTTCACATTTGTCGTGAGTTTTTTTACTTTAAACGTGTTCATTCTTTTTATCCAGAGAATTCTCCACCGAATACCGTTCGTGCATAAAAATTAAACAAATAATATGTAACACAGGATGTTGTTTGCAATAAAACCGCATTCGAATATTTTATTCTTCATTTTTCTTGAAAGAACGAAGAATATGATCCTAACGAATTTTTTATTGGTGATGCATACTCGTGGGTGAACCGACAAATTTTTGTTTTTTTTGTCTGTGTAGGTTATAAAGAGAAAATCAAGAAGTAGTATTTTTTTACTAAAGTTGAATGAGTTATAGTTCTCTATCGCGACATTTGCTAAATCAAATGGTGGGTATAAAAAATGTGGTCATTTATCTGCAACCCAGATAAAGCCACTATCTAGGTCTGCATTTCGTTTTTCTACAAGCCGAAGTTTCGATAATATGCCTATAGTATTATACTCGAAAATAACCGCACATACAACGGATGTTACCAAACATTTGTCGGAAGCGGTGTGTAATACTTTCCCCCGCGTAGATAAGACACATAATACCTTGCTTCCGTTTAAAATAATTTGGTAATAAATTTGTCCTTAACTAATTTAATTAATTACCTTTCAGATATTGGGCATTGTCACCGTTGGTCTAGTAGGATATTACTACCAAAAATATAACATCACCCAAACTCCAGAAACATTCTTCTTATTAATGGCAGTAACGTTCATGGTTGGAACGTTTTTACTATTAGTATCCTGCATGACATCAATATCAACATCTGCAATTATTTCGAAGACTATATATGTAAGTGTATATTGTTTCCTAAATTCTTTTCAGAAATATATTAAAATATGAATAATTAATGTCTATATTAATTTATCTACATTCTCATCTAGTCTAATTTAGTCTAGTTGCTAAAATGAAGAATAAGTGCCACTACTTTTGAACTTCGATTAATAACTTTAATCTCTCGTTAAATTAATCAGTGTTTTCAATGTGTCAATGTAAAGTATATGTTTTATGTTATGTCATAATTTAATTACAAGTTTTTGGGTTTTAAATAATTTCAAAAAACCTCAACTGAATGACATAAAAAATAACAAATATGCTATCTCTTCGCCAAAATAAAATCTGGAAAGATATTTCTTGCACGCAATAATAAAATTCACTTCGAATAAATTATGTGTATTATTATTTTTACTTATGAAGTAACCAAGTAAATATGATAAATAAATGACTCGTTCATTGACGATGACACACATAAATTTTTCAAGACCATTAATTATTGTGTATTTTTTTCTTTGGCGGAATAAACAAACAGTAGATACTGCTTCGTGTAATTTTTTAAATAATTTAAAAAATAACTTTTGCATGAATTTTATATATTATACCAATTTGGTCTTAACTAAAAAAAAATAATTTTGGATACATTTTATATACATATTATCTCAGATTTGGAAAATAAACAATATCAATGATGATGATAAATTTATGTTGACAACATGACTGGTCTTTATTTATTAAAAAGATATGCTCACGAGTGTTCCTAGCAGTGTTGATCGCCATTTTACTTTGATTTGTTATGATGCTTGCTTGCTTGCTTGTTTAGTGGACTTGTCTTGGACAAAGAGTAAATGGCAGCTGCTCCTTGAAGGACAATTTTGCCAGTACATGTGAGTGAACCTCCAGTAAGGCGAATATATACTCATGTAGATTCCAAACTTCCACAAAACTAACAAAACTTCTAACTAACTTCTGAGAAGGCGGCTAAAATTCTGCACCTGGCGCAGACAAAAATGACCCCACGGGAACATCCGGTTCCCCCCGGCCTGAATGGGTATTTTTCCTGGCTAGGACGCCCGATTCTTCTTCAGGGAGAAAAACGATCACTGAACTAGCATCTTTTAAAATAAAAGTACTATATTTCGGGGTCAAATTATTCAATCATCAGATTAAATTATGTGATCACCACTTTAATCGAATGGCAATCTAAAATTGCAAACGAAATGAACCAATGAACAGCAAAATGGATGAACGAGCAGCAAAATAGATATGGATATGAACAGTACCGAATGAAATTATTCGATCATCAGACTAAATTATTTGATTAGCAGTTTGATTGACGATCAAAATACTTTTGAACAGCAAACTTGATAAACGAGCAGCAACATAGATATGAAACATCAGCGGATTAAATTATTCGATCATCAGATTAAATTATTTGATCAGTAATTTAATCGCATGACAATCAAAATATGTTTGCAAGCGAAATGGGCGAATAAACAGCAAAATGGATGAACATGCAGCAAAATAGAGATGATAGCAGCAGCGGATTAAATTATCCGATCATCAGATCGGAATCAGAATCAAAATGTTTTTGCAAGCGAAATAAACGAATGAATAGCAAAATGAATGAACGAGTAGCCAAATAGATATGATAACCGTAGCGGACTAAATTATTCCATGATCAGATTAAATTATTTGAGCAGCAAATATTTACGCAAGCGTAAGCGAAATAGATAACTTAACGGCAGAACAAATGAACGAGCAGCAAAATGGATAGGATAACAGCCTAGTTAAATTATTTTAACAAGTAGGTTAAAATTATTAGGTCATCTGGTTAAATCATTTGATCAGCAGTTTAATCGAATGGCAATCAAAATATTTTTGCAAGGAACATGAACGCATGAGCAGCACAATGGACAAACATGCAGCAAAATGGACAGGATAACAGCAGCGGATTAAATTATCCGATCACCAGATTAAACTATTTGATTAGCAGTGTGATCGAATGACGATCAAAATATTTTTGCAAGTGAAATGGACGAATTAACAGCAAAATGGATGAACGAGTAGCAAAATAGATATGATAACAGCAGTGGATTAAATTATTCCATCACCCGATTTTTTTTTAATCAGCTGCTCAATCAAATGACAATCAAAATATTTTTGCATGCAAAACGGACGAATATACAGCAAAATAGATATGATAGCACCAGAGGATTAAATTATCCGATCACCAGATTCAATTATTTGATCAGCAGTTTGATCGAATGACGATCAAAATATTTTTGCAAGCGAAATGAACGACTGAAGAGTAAAATGGGTGAACATGCAGCAAAATAGATATGATAACATTAAATTATTCAATTAAATTATTCAATAATCAGATTAAATTATTTGATCAGCTGCTTAATCGAATGACAATGTATTTTTGCAACAGAAAATGAACGAATGAGCAGCAAAATAAATAAACATGCAGCAAAATAGATATGATAACAGCAGCGGATTAAATTATCCGATCACCGGGTTAAATTATTTGGTCAGCAGTTTAATCGAATGGCGATTAATAGCAAAACGAGTGAACGAGCAGCAGGATGGATAAAATAAGAGCCCAGTTAAATTATTTGAACCGGTGCGTGGTTCAAATTATTCCATCTTCTCTTCTTAGGACGCCGTCTCCCCACGGAAGTTGGCGATCTAATTGGCTATTATTGTGCGAGAAACCGTAGCTCGGAAAATTTCTATGGATGTCCGGCCGAGCCATCTGCATAGATCTCTCAGCCATGAGTTTTGTCTTCGACCGATAGACCTTCTTGCTTCGATCTTTCCCTCGATTATCAGGAGGAGGATCTCATAACGCTCACCTCTCATGACGTGACCCAGATACTGTAGTTTTCTCTCCTTGATTGTTAGAAGGACCTCTTTGCCTTTTCCCATGCGCTCGAGAATCTCTAGGTTGGGCCTACGTTCTGTCCAGGAGACATGGAGCATTCTTCTGAATGCGTACATTTCAAACGCATCGATTCGTTTTTCCATGGTTGCCTCAAGGGTCCAGCTCTCACATCCATATAAAAGGACAGGAAAGACGTAGCAGCGTAGCGTTCGAGACCGGAGACTAAGCATAAGGTTGCGGTTTGCCAAAATTGTCTTCATGTTGTTGACAGTTTTCCTTGCTTGTTCAATTCTTGCCTTAATCTCGACCTTTGCATCGCTGTTCTGGTTAATGAGCGTACCCTGATATTTTGGGGACGAGACCTGTTCTACGATCTCTCCGCGTAACCTTAAGATGGCGTGTGTTTGTGTTTTTGAAAATATTATCAGCTTGGTCTTGGATGTATTCATATAGAGGCCGAAACGTTCACTGTGTTCTACGATGCGGTCCATAAGAAACGTGAGTTCTGCTAGGCTGCTTGCATTACCACGGTGTCATCAGCATAGAGAATAGTATTAATGTAACTGCCATTGACCTTTATGCTTGCATCTGTTTCTTCAAGGGCTTCACCAAACACTGCCTCTGAATAGAGGTTAAACAGGAGGGGCGACAGGATACATCCCTGTCGCACGCCTCTTCTTATTTCTAGCTCTTCTGATGTAGACCCTTCAATTCTGACTGTTGCTGTTTGATGCCAGTATAGTTCGCTTATGATACTTAGATCTTGCGCGTCGATCCCAGTGGATTTAAGAACCTCAACCAGTTTTTGACGTGAAACGCAATCAAAGGTTTTTTGTAGTCAATGAAACATGCGAATACATCGACATTCATGTTCCTGCATCTCTGGGTAAGCACATTCAGTGAGAAAAGGGCTTCACGTGTTCCTATTCCGTTTCCATCATCAGATTAAATTGTTTGATCAGCAGTTTAATCGAATGGCATTTAAATTATTTTTGATGCAAAATGGACAAAGAAGCAGCAAAATGGCGAACGAGCAGTAAAATAAGAAGGATAACAGCCGAGTTGAATTTAAAGCAGCGGATTAAATTATTCGATCATCAGTTTGATCGAATGGCGATTAAAATATTTTAATACGTGAAACGGAAGAACGAGCAGCAAAATAGGCAATAGCCCAGTTGAATTTTAAGGAGTAAATCGTATATTACATAACAAGTATTGAAAGCACTAGTTTTCAAACGATAAGATTTTTAGCTTGAGGCTTCAGTCAAGTACGTAAATTCTTTGAAGTTCAAAACGTACTTTCACACGAATAATGTACAGGGTGGCTCGAATTCAAGTCTATGAAAACCGTAAGAGATACAGTGTCGGTCAGGGCAAATTTGCGCATTTAAGTGCCTGACAATATGCCGTTTAGAAAGTTTCGAAATTCGAAGTGTTTCCGGAGATATCCGGAAAAATTGTTATTTTTTTTCCTGGGCTTATTTAAAAACGAATTTCAAATTTAATGACCCTTTGGCTTTGCCACTTTTTTCGCTCTATCCAGTGGTGGCATTGAGTTTGGAATCCGACGTTTTATCTTCAAGTGGTCATCATCAACTTTCTTAAATAGCAACTTTGCTTTGACGTAATTTTGAATAGTTTAGTTTAATTAAATTTAATTAAAGTTGGTATTTAAAAAAAAGTTGATGGCCTCTTGAAGACGAAGCGTCGTATTTCAAACTTTCTTTTTAAATACGAACTTTATTTAAAATTATTTAACCTAAATTCAAAATTACGCCAAAGCAGAATAAATAATTTAAAAAAAGAGTAAAATAATAAAATAAATAAAAATAACAATTCTCTAATAGATTAATAATGCCAATATCATCTGAAAAATGATAAAAGAAATTAAAGTTCATATTTAAAGAAAGAAAGTTGATGATGACCCCTTGAAGTCGAAAACGTTGGATTCCAAATTGGTTACCACGATTCGATAGAGCGGAAAAAGTGACAATGCAAAAGTGCAATTTAATTTGAAACCCGTTTTTAAATAAAAAATTTCAGTTTTTTTTCCGGATATCTCCGAAAATAGTCGGGATTTTAAAGCGTTCTAAACGGCATATTATTACGCACCTAAATGCGCAACTTTGCCCTAATTTGGCCGGCGGTACTTAGACTCGAATTTGAGCCACCCTATACAAGAATATCCAAATAAAAGTAAACAGGCTTTATACTTTTTATTTTTGAAGATGGGAAAAAATCTAATTTTGCTGCTCGATTATTCTTTTTGCCGCCAAAATGTTAAATAACTTGCTTAGCAATTAAATATATTTGCTGATTATGCTGATTTAATTTTGCTGCCCGACTATTACTTTTTGTAGTATTTTGCTGCTCAATTTATAGGCATAGTTCTCTTACATTGGTTTAAATATTAAATGCAAGTTTTAAAAATAATATAATTCTTGGATCTTTAAAGTGAAGAAGAATTACTTTTTGTACAAATTAAAATCTTTTTTCTTACGAGAACTACATCTATGGATTAGATATCTGAGAAAAGTTACCTCGGACCCTTATACACATACATTTCTTTTCTAATTTTATACAATCTTTTAATGAACAGGAAAATAGGGCCCTCATCAATATTGCTCATCCGGTTGCTGTCAAAAAACCTGAAATTTTTTAATATTTTAGGAAGTTGTTTACCATGGTTTCGCTTTCCTACTACTCCTGGCAGCTAGTTTAACGTTTATTATTGAAGTCAATCATAAGAAAAGATCCTACACTTCTGACTATGAACCATATTTTGCAGCTGCGGTAAGTACGAAATAAAACTAGTGTAGAAAACAAATTTTTGGGGAAAAATAATTCTTTATAAAAAAGTTTGCTTAATATGGGATTTTTGTGTACAAACATTTTTTATTGGCTCTTAAATCTTAAGTGAATAGGAGGATTAGATAGAATAGGATAAGACCTCTTTGATCCTGATCTAAGGGTGTAAATTGGCAATGTAAAAAAATGTGTGTGAAGTGAAAACTTCATCAAAGCGATATTGAAAAGCATTGGAAATTTAAAAAACAGTTCACACGCGGTAGAAGTAAAACCTTCATAAAACTAAACCAAGCAGTCGCCGTCGCGACGCGCGTCGCCCGACATTGCTTAACTTCAGTGATCGGACGACTACTTTTTACCTTTTACTCTTTGCATGAGAAAAACTGTGTTCTTTCTCATTCTCTCGCAGGCTACATCCTATAGATCTTTTTATTGGTCTCGCTTTTCCCGTTTCCTCGTTTCCGTTTCAACGAGTCTTAAATCACACCCAACCGCTCTGAAGAAGTTTTCACTTCGTTTTCAATCATGATATATCTAAAATTGCAAATGATCAGTGATACAATTAAAACGTTTCGAATAGGTAATAGTAATTGCATATCCTATTCAATCCTCTTCTATTCAGTTAAGATTCAATTGGCAATAAAGGTAAAATTTTTACAGATGAATCCGCCTTATTAAGTGGTCAAAAAATGAGAAAATGTGAAATTATCATTAATTTTGTACCGGTTCGGTTCGTAAAGTAACTTGAAAGGAGGTGTGAGTGTGAGGTAAAAGTATAAAGACACAGGAACTAAAAAAAAACACATTTATTGTGATTTCTATTTGACACCAGCAACATGGTTAACGAAAAATAATATTTAAATTTTAGGAAAAATTTACTGCAAAATGATAAATTTTATAGCAGCCCTACAAAAAATATTGTATAGTATTTTCGGCTTTTTTTCTTGTAAAACTAGCTAAAAATTGTGGTTTTTTTTCAATACTCGTAGTTAAGAACGAGAGGGATGGTTTAAACTAACTTTTAAGAGTGTTAAACAATTCAATTAGTGGAAATTTAAAAACAAAGTGTTAACAATAGGTAACAAAAACGTACAAACGGTAGATAAACAAATAGTTTACAAGACACGGGCCAGAAAGAACGTAGCTGCTGCTGGTCAAACGAGTTCGGAGTGATGGACGGCGTTACTCCACTAGTCGATCCGGGTGGAACTGATCTCAATACTTGTTATAAATGTAATAATGTATTTGATGACCTAAAGGTGATAATACAGTGTACTGGGTGTCAAAGGTTTTATCATAGCAAGTGTGAAGCTGTAGACGCTCGACGTTTTCACATGAAAAAAGCAACCTGGAAGTGTAAAGGATGCTTAGAATCACAGAGTGTTAGCAAGCCTGAAGGTAAGACAGAACTGAGATTAAGAAAACGAAGCAGATTAGAAGACGTGGGAGATCAAAATTTGATAGAAGGAATGAATGAAACTCTGAATCTCGTACTTCAAACCACCAACGAATTAAACAAGAAAGTAGAACAATTGTTGGCGGAAAATCAAATCCTTAAATTAGAATTAGCTGAATTAAAACAATCGAAACAATTATTGGAAGCATCAAATGTATCATATGCAACAATTGCATCAAAACAAACAAATAACAGCAAAGTATTGGTGGTGAAACAGAAAGGTGAACAGAAGGATGGAAAACATATAAAAGAAGTTTTACAGCAAAAAGTAAATCCAAGTGAAATCGGAGTAGGAATCACGATGGGACGTACCACAAGAAATGGAGGCCTAATACTGAGCTGTGGAGATGAAAAAGAACTTTCTACTGTGCAAGCAGAAATACAAGGCAAACTTGGAAAAAGCTATGAAGTTGAAAGGCCTAGAACACGTGACCATAGGATCAAAGTGGTTGGAGTCCATGAATGTGAGTACGCTGTCAGTGACGAAAATATTGTGAACAAGGTAAAAAAACAAAATGAATTAAATCAGGATGATGTTAACTTTAAATTAAAAATACTTAGAAGAACGAATGTGGTTAATAAAAGGTTTAATATTATTTTTGAAGTTGACTCTAACACTTATAACTTTTTTAAAAATAAACAACGAATGAATGTAGGTTGGAAAAGGTGTTGGATTTTTAATGATTACGGGATTATTCGTTGCTATAATTGTAACAAGTATGGGCATTTACAAAAAGAATGTAAAGATAAAAGGGCTTGCGCTAAATGTGGTGATGATCATGATGTAAAGGTCTGTACAAATAAAACGGTAATTTGTGTCAATTGTGTTATATCCAATAAAAAGTATGGAATGAGTTTAAATACTGAGCATACTGTTTGGGATTTTACAAAGTGTGAAACATACAGGCGCATAGAAGAGTTGCAAAAAAACAAATTTGTGCAATAGCAATTAAATGTAGGCTCAGATCTAAGCTCTAGCTTGGTTTATTTTAACTGTCAGGGATTTTTGAATAACAAAGATAATATAGTCACATTAATAAACGATTGGAAGCCTTTAATAATATTTTTATCGGAGACACATGTGCATGCTGAGGTTAGTAAGGTTGAAATAATGATTGATAATTATAATATTGAACAGTGTCTTACAACGAACAAACGAACAGGTGGAGTAATAGCCCTTGTAAGGAATGGTCTTAGGTATTCTGTAAAGGAGGTGCAGTGCGTACAGAATTATGTATGGTTGCTTTCTATTGAAATTTTTTTGTTTAAACAAAAGTATTTGTGTACGGTACTGTATCATCCTCCACAAACGGAAGACCCTAGGTTCCTTGGATTTTTCAATGATTATCTGGATAAGGTTAGTGTATTTAAGGGTGTAAACATAATAGTTGGTGATTTTAATTTTGATTTGTTAAAACCGTCATTCTACGGCGATAAAGTTTTAGTCAGTATATACTCAAACGGATTTTCTCAGATTGTTGACTCACCCACACGCATTACCGATAAAAGTAAAACCTTAATTGATTATATAGTGACAGATAGCAAAAATATTTCACATAATGTGCATTTAACACCAAAAATCAGTGATCACTGTGTAATGTCCTTGCAGCTTGAGTATAAATCAAATGAGAACTCTGACAAAGTTGTTTTTAGTAGATCTATGAAAAAATATAGTGTAGAACAGATGCAAGATCACTTACTAAATAGTCAATGGAATAATGATAGTGGAAATGTTGATGTATTGGCAGGCATTTTTGTTAATAACATATCAAATATTTTAAATTCTATGTGCCCCAGGGAAAAAGTTGTGATTAAGCAAAAGTATCTGCATAAACCGTGGATAACGGCTACTATTAGGCAAAACATGAAAAGTAGGGATAGTCTTTATGTTAGAGCAGTTTGTGAAGGCAGTGACGTAGTATGGAGTGAGTATAAAAAAATGCGTAATTATATAGTTAATCAAATAAAAGTTGAGAAGGATAGATATTTTAGGGAAGTCATTGATAACAATAAAAATAATTGCAAAGAGATGTGGAAAAGTTTGAAACGGTTGCTGCCTGGAAAGGCTAATGATTTGATGCCCGAAGAAATTAGTTTTGATGGAGAAACCGTTTCAGATGAACAAACTATATCTCAGAATTTTAACAAGTATTTTATAAATAGTATACATGAAATTGTTAACAGCATTCCTAAATACTCCCTGCCAGAAGTTACTGTCAGGTCTGATTCGTACGGTGGGTTTTCTGTATTTGAACAACTTTCTATGACTGACATGAAAAAGATTTTGAAGGATTTGAAAAATGTTGGTGGTGGCGTGAGTGGAATTTCCAAAAAGGTTTTGTCTGATGTTTGTTATGTTGTTGGTAACCGTTTGTTGGATGTAATTAATACTTCATTTACGTACGGGAAATTTCCCGAGATATGGAAGGAATCAACTGTGATTCCTGTCCCAAAGGTGCAAAACACAAATCTTTCAAATGAGTTTAGGCCAATTAATACTGTCGAAGTATACGAGAAAGTACTAGAAGTTGCTGTAAAGAAACAATTGCTAGATTATTGCAATAAAAATAACATTTTGGCGGTAAATCAGTCGGGGTTTCGTGAACGTCATTCATACGAGTCTGTAGTGATTAGTATTTGTGATAGTTTCTTAAAAGAAATAGATGACGGAAATTACATTTTGGCGGTATTTTTGGACTTTAGAAGAGCGTTTGAGACTGTCGATAGAAATATTTTATTGCAAAAACTAAGCAGAATTGGCATTAAACAAACGGTTTTAAGGTGGTTTGAATCGTATGTACGTAATAGACAACAAAAAGTTAAATTTAAAAATAGTGTCTCGGATCCAATGAGTGTAGAGCATGGGGTACCACAGGGAACTGTGTTGGGCCCCTTGTTGTTCCTCATATACATTAATGATATAGTTACGGTTGTAGATAGATGTAAAATAGAATTGTTTGCCGATGACACTATGATATATGTAACAGGAAAAGATCTCACACAAATGCAAGAAAGGGTGAATGATAATTTGGAAAACTTATTTAGATGGCTCTGTAAGAATAAATTAAGTCTGAATACCTCAAAATCAAAGTTCTGTTTATTTGGGAAAAAACATAAATTAAATAACATTAATCTGGAAGGCATAAATATTATGATAGAGAACAATAGAGTAACACAAGTAAAACAGATAAAATATTTGGGAGTACTCCTTGATGCTTGTTTGAATTTCCATGCTCATGCCGACTATGTTACTAGAAAGTTCTCAAAAAAAGTTGGGTTTTTAACAAGAGCAGGAGGTAATTTATCATTGGGTACAAAATTATTGATATATAATAGCATAGCTGCTCCACATCTCGAATATTGTTCTACTCTTTTATATGGTCTGCCGGATTATAAAATTAAACAGTTGCAATTAGTGCAAAATAGAGCATTAAGAACAATTTTAGGATGTAATAAATATACCCCTATTGCGATAATGCTTAATGTCTTAAATATTATGTCAGTTGAGCTCAGAATTGTGTTTAATGTTTATGTGTTTTTGTTTAAGGTGAAAAATGGAATGTTACCAGAATATATTTGTGATAAAGTTAAGTTTTTTACAGATGTCCATTGTTATAATACTAGAAACCGCAGCGATTTCTTGGTGTCAGAGAAATGTAATACTAGTCAAATGCTTAATTCAGTAATGTATAAGGGCCTGTTGGATTTTAATATGTTACCTAACACAATTAAAAACTGTGATAACCTTGATGTTTTCAAGAAATTGTTAAGAGCGCATATTTAATCGTCTTAGTCATGTACGTCTTAGTCTTAGTATTTTATTTACTTAACCTTCCTACTTTATGTGTTCACGTATTTTATATTTTTTATTGTTTTCATGTATAGCGATATGCTAAATAAAGATTATTATTATTATTATTATTACCTCTGGCGAAACAACTGTCAATGGCGGACGTAAAGTAATTATTACGCACATGGTCCAAAAGTAACTACTTTGGAAAATAGAAATGAAACCATAATTTTAAAATAAAATAGTTTAAATATTTTACTTCCTATGAGGTTCATTCTATATTTTCCCTCATTGCTCCAAAAATATTTTTCTTATTAATATAGATACTTTTTTGGTAAACTTTGTATTTGAATTTTGTTCTATTTAACAACTACTTAAGATTTAATTGAAATTAAAAATAAGAGTGCTTTACTTTCGGATAATTTCATATTTTCAAATTTTTTGTACGTTACGTAATATCATTTCATAAATTTGATCACGGGCAATAATAAATAAATAAAAAGTTTTATGAAGGAAAATTGTTTCTCAAAAAATAAAAAATAAGGATATTTACTCTGGTGCGCTGCATACCCCATCCGGGGGACACTACCTA
Organism: Pissodes strobi; assembly: GCA_016904865.1. Classification (NCBI taxonomy): domain Eukaryota; kingdom Metazoa; phylum Arthropoda; class Insecta; order Coleoptera; family Curculionidae; genus Pissodes; species Pissodes strobi. Next base: position 737,518 of record MU182047.1, read on the forward strand.
TATATATATATATCAATTTAATTTTTTATTATTTTACAGGTTATCGGACTGGTGAACTCCGGATTGTACCTGCTTAGCACAATTTTTGCCCAAAGGAGTTACAGAGGATTATAAGAAGTAGTCCAAGTTTCCCTTTAGTTTTAAGTCGTCTTTTTATTTCTTTATTTATTTATGCTTAAGTATTAAGTCCCCTTCATATCTACCTGAAGATATTAAACTCTATATTCGATATACATTCAAATAAGCTACATCAATATACTCAACTCAGTCGATCATATATTGTCTTTCAAATTAAATTTTCATTTGAAAGAATATGCGATTAACGTAACTTTTGAACCAAGTACGATAGAGAAATCGAACAAACCCTGAAACAGATGATATCGAGTTGAAACAGAGCTTGGACAAGGTCAACTGTCGAATGGTAAAGAAGCATTGTAAGCTACATCAATACACTCAACTCAGACGATTAAATATTGTCTTTCAAATAAATTTTTCATTTGGTAGAATATGCGATTCACGTAGCTTTTGAAGCAAGTACGATAGAAACATCGAACAAACACTGGAACAGATGATATAGAGTTGAAGCAGAGCTTGGACAAGATCAACTGTCTCACGATAAAGAAGCACTGAATAAATTGTTTCACCCTCGCATATAAAATAATTGTGAAACAAAAATAGTATTCGTGAACATGTTCGAACTGAATACAATTAAATGTGGCCATAATTCTCAAATATTCTCCCTTCTGCTCTGTATTATGAAATGATCATGATGTCGAACAATTATGGGGTAATAATAATGAGTGCAAACTATTGAGCAAATATTTCGATAATCCTCACTGGTTAAAGTAGGTTTTTGATTATCCTTATAACCAAAACTCGAATGGAGCTAAATCGGGTTAACTCGCTGGCGATCAAGATCGACTACGTCTGCCAATTAGACCTATTCGCATATGCCTGCAACAGGACGTTAGTCTCGTATAAGCCCAGAGAGGTCGAGGGTAGTCTATCCATCCATGCTGCCACTATTTCTTCGATGAGGAGGTTAATGCTATACTACCACTGTGCCAGATAAATTAGGCTAGTCAAGTCTTCGTCCAGAAACAGGAGGCCCAAAATGTGGAGAGAAAAATAATATGCACTCGCACATGTTCATCCTCCTATCTGAGTCATCTTCCCGTACTTGGCGCAGGAGTTAAGGAGTACAACGATCTTCAAATACAGTTCGGTAGTTTATTGGCACCTATATATACCTGCGAACTCTAAGATTAATTATCACGAGCATTAATTTACGTTCCAAAGCAATTTCTAAACTCGACACTACTTTTTCCAGGGTTTGTCCGATGACTATCTGGTCTGTGTTCAAAGCGGCATTAATATTTCACAATGTTTACACACAATGTTCTTTATACATTAGAGTACTTAATTTGAATTAAGTAGTACGCTAAGAACATTAATCAGAATGTACCAATTTTGAGATACAATTTAAACAGAAATATTTTTAAACATGAATATTTTTTTTGTGTATACGTTTATAATACATAGTTAAGTATATTTTAGATTAACTCAAATATTTTTGTGAATTTTATGAATTTGTGGAAATGCCTTTTACCATACTTACATGTTCGTATTTATAAGGATCTTGCTGCCATATAACATAAGCTGTATGTGCCTTAAATGTCTCGTGTCGTCAATTTTATGTGTCTAAAATAAAAAATTTTGTTATTTTTTGAATATGTGTATTTTCAATATTTTTTGGTATCCAATAAAATGTTCAATAAGTATTATGCACTTTATTTTAAGGAACTGTAGCGGTCAGAAAATGATAGAATACTTGCCTGCTAATTAAAATTAAATTTAATCTAAAATTCTACGATAAAAAATTTTAAGCGCCATTTTTGCTATTTGAATTATTTATCATTTACCATTCTGTCAAGAATTCGGTTAAAGTCATCGTCATGTTTTTTTTTAATATTGGTTTAGGCACACCTGAGACTGATATCATATATTGGTCACATTACACGGTTTAATACTACCCCTTTAATTAATTACGGTTAAATCAATTGATTTACAATCTCGTCTGTTGTAATGGTTTGGCCATCTGTTTTGACAATAACGCTTTATTTCATTGTCCTCCGGAAAAGGTGGAGGAGCTCACACACGTCGTCGATCTCACGTAAGGGCATATTTCATTTTTATTAATTTGACTGTACGGTTTTAAATTGGGAATCTCTCTTAAATTATATCACATAAAGGCACGATTTTTTACCAGTTATAGAACTATTATTATCATTTCTCATGATATTTAACCATAAATAATTATAGTTGTGGCAAATTGCAAAAAAATTGTTAAGAAGCATTATGCAATATTGTGTGATAGCTTTTTTAAAAAACGGCTTGTGTCATCTGTCTTGATATATAATAACCTTTATTTCATTGTCTTCCGGAAAAAGTGAAGTGGTCACACACGCCGTCGAACTTCTCACGTAAGGGCGTATCTCACTTTTATATTTTTTTCAGGAGAGCGATTTCTAACTGTGGAGTTTTAAAATGTGAATATCTTTTAAATTATATAATCTAAAGACATGATTTTTTTACCAGTTAAATATTATGATATTTCATGTTATTCGCCAAATATTATTTTAACATTTTTTAGACATAAAAAAATGGTAAAACAAGAGCAGACCAAAATCGTCCCAGCATATTTTTGTACACAGTTTATTTGTACTTATTAAGACAATGCATTATTTTTGCTAACAAACTAACAAAAAACATAATTTTCGAATATTTACCCATAAAAAATTAGACTTGTAGGCAACAGAAACATACAAAATTGCAAAAAAAAATGTTAAGAAGCAATATTGTGTGATAATCTTTTGTTTTATTGTTCTCCGGAAAAGGTGAAAGGGGTCACACACGTCGTCGAACTACAAAGTAACAAAAACTATAACAAATTAAACTTGTAAGAAACAAAAACATACAAAACTACAAAACAATTTTGTTAAGAAATATTATGCAATATTCTGTGGTAGATTTTTAAAATAAACTGCCTGTGCTCTTTTTGTCTTTTTGTGTCTCCTGTGCACAATGAAAGCAGATCGTCTTACTTTTACTTGCTCACTTTATTTGGATCAATATTTAAGTTTTTCAGTTTGTATCTTTTAATATTTAGTTGGTTACGTTTTAATGACAGTGAATCTTAATTTTCTTCCAGGTGGCCCATTTAAAAATATGTCCTTTATATTAATTTTCTACCTTATGCCCATCCATTTTATTACTTAAATTGCTAGTTCGTATTGTTAAAATTCTAGGTTCTTTAGAAAGCTGTTTAAAATCATTAAAGTTCTCAATTTGTAAAGCTTGTACAACATAGATTTCCTCGGATCTTGTCAAAAAATTTACTAGATGCAATTGAGACGGCATTTAGCTATTTCGAGAATGGCTAATAGCAGAACTAATTGCCCTATAGGCGGAATCCCATGAAAGAACTCATAGAACCTTAGAGTCCTGAAATAAATCGTTCTGTCTCAATAAATATCAAATGTTGAGATAGGACTGTTTGTAAGTTAATGAGACATATTTCAACTTTGATTTTTGTTTTAGTTACGCCCTTACGTGAAAACACCGAAGATGTGCTTGCTTAAATAAAAGTAAATATTAGTATTAAGTAGATTTCAAGAGCTTGGAATGCAATTTTTGGAACAATTAGCATTACTTTATTTTGTAATTGGTACTTCATGGTGGAAGTTAGTTGTGAACATATACCACCATAAATCCCCGGTTTTAGCCGATTTAAGGTAGAATTCAGCATTTTCTTTAATTAATTCCTTTGTGCCTGAAATTCCAGAAATCGTGTCAAATGACATCTCAATTTGACGTGTGATGTGTGTTCCGAACAATGATGTTATCGATTTAGAAAAAATTTGTTTTCGGGAGTGCTTCTTGTGGATTAATACTAATTCCTAAAGACACTGTATATAACATGCGTATCCGTATTGTAGTGCTAATAAAAAAAAGATGAGTGGTTTGTATTTCGGATGCCGTCCTAGCTCGTTGAAACAGGTTGTCTGGAAAACTTGGACTGAATTTTTAGTAGCCCTGTCGAAAATGCCTGCTGCGAGTTGGGCGTAGCCGTGGCACGTAGATAGACAGTATAGGAAACACATTTACTGAAATAAAACAATTTTTACAAGCTTAAAATTTGGATGATTGGATTTTTTTTATTGCAGTGGCACACACACTAAAGGGAGACCCTATGGCGACGAGCGATGTGTGTGCGAAGATGTTGACTGACACGGCTCTTAAATATTTAAGTTGTAAGTAGTGGGAAACAGATGTCCTGGGAGTGAGTTCCACAGTGATGCCGTGCGCCAGACAAAGGTGTTCTTGTAAAGCGATGTTCTAGGTGTTTCCAGTTATACGATGAACTGGTGCGCTCTTGCCGTCTGTCGTGACTGTCTGACAGGAGCTGCCAGGGGCGGGATGAACAGGAAGGGGGGTAACATCTGCCGTGAAAGTATCTGCAAAACAGAGATATCTCGGCTACATATCTGTGGTGTTCCAGACTATCTAGATTCCGGGTCTACTCCGGGTAGCCGACGAGACGCACAGCTCTCTTCTGAATGGAATCCAGCAGCTTTAGGGTGTGCTTTGGTGCGGCACCCCAGATATGTGAGCAATATTCTAAGCACGGTCTTATTTGCGCTTTGTACAGCAAGAGCAACTGCTGCAGTGTATAGAGTTCTTGTTGCGAAATAGCGCACCAAGCTTCTGGGAGGCTGATTTTGCGATGTTAGCAACGTGGTCATGCCAGGACATATTGCTGTTGACCGAGATACCCAGCAGTCCGATTGACGAGGATGAAGGAATGGTCGACCCTGCCATAATGATGTCAGGGGCAGCTGTATTGGCCCTCTTGGTAAACGTGGCTGCTTGGGTCTTTGCTGCATTGAACTGGACCAAATTTCGGTCGCCCCAAGTTTGAACTTTCTCCAGGTCTTGATTAATTGCTGTAATCTGCTCCTGTCTGCGGTAATGAGTCTCAGCCGCTGCACACAGGCGAATTTGATCAAAATGTTGGCCAATAATATTAAATTGTTTATTTGAAATTAAAATAACTTAAAGTGAAGGAATATGGAAATATTTAACAAAAATAAGTCTTTAAACATTTTCTGCTCCCTCACACCCCCCCTCTTGCATATTGTCTAAAATTGATTCGAAGCAAACAGGCAACAAAAAGAATAATAAATCAATCATTGAAATTTAAAGTTTAGAGCATCATTTTTAATATAATACAAAACTATTTAAATATTTATACATTATTTATATACAGGGTGATTCACGGTAGATGGAACCTTAGAAGTATCTGCAGAACCACTTATTTAAACTATTTGAAATTTGTTATGTGTCTATTGGACCTTCCGAATGCATCTTTTAAAAATATTTTCAAAATCGCAGTGTTGCCAGATCTATCCGAAACCTATTGCAACTTTGTTATTTTAAATATAATACCCTTTATATTATTTTGTTTTTAGACTCTCCGCAAAATTCTTAATAATATTACCTATCACAAGATACACTTATCTTAAATGGTTTTTGAGATATAAACAATTGAAAATCGACATTTTCCAACTTTGTGTGTAAAATCTAAACGGTTTTGAATTGGGCCAAACAGTAAACCATAAAAAATTCAGATAAAAAAGTGTCAACTATTTCGCCCAAATCAAAACCGCTTAGATTTTATAGTCCTTCAAAGTTGGAAAATGCCGATTTTCAATTGTTTATATCTCCAAAACAATTGAAGATATGTGTATCTTGTGATATATCAAATTATTAAAAATTTTGCGAATAATCTAAAAACAAAGTAATATAATGGGTGCTCTATTTAAAATCGCAAAGTTGCAATAGATTTCTAATAGATCTGACAACACAGCGATTTTGAAAATATTTTTGAAAGATGCATTAGGGTCCCATAGCCACATGACAAATTTCAAAAAGTTTAAATAAGCCGTCCGGTTTCTCCAGATACTTCTAAGGTGCCATCTACCGTGAATCACCTTGTATATTATTAGGTTAGTAATAATTATAATTTACAACGTAACTAATTCTAGTCATCCTCATCCACAATACTTTCTAGATCAATATCGCGTTCACTCTTTTTTTGAATATTACTGGTTCTTCAAAAAATGTCAAAACT